>PNEQ01000020.1:23342-43793 GCA_003012365.1 Medauroidea extradentata
GGGGGTGACGGGGGGGGGGGGGGGGTATGGTAGTGAATTGTTATTGGCTGCTATGGACAGTCAGAAGGGATGTTGTCTATTTTTAGCAGTGCACTTCTTACAGCCCAGCAGTTGCCAAGGAAAATGCAACATTGATAACCAAGTGAAACAAATATATTTTTCAACAGATTAGATTTACCTTAATTTTTTGAACCGGATTTTTCAAGGTTCCTCAAAAACGGGATGGTCGTAACAAAGGGGGTTGTAACAAAAAGATTATACTGCAGCAAACTGCAACCACCATTTGTGGGGCCTCTTACGGTGCATAGGCTATCAAAATAATTTTTAAGATCTCTGTACGATTACTATGAATTGCTTTGAAAAACTGCTGTATTCATTAAATCCAGGTTCATGAAATTAGGATTGTAGTGAGGAAAATTGTAAACAAGTGTTACAACCGTGTTCTAGTCACGTTAATATTACAGCTAAGAATGATTACTACAGACAATGAAAAGTAATTAAAAAATGTGTGACGAGATATTTTAGAAAACACTATAACATGTTGACTACTGTATGGTCAATGTATTGACGCGTGTCAGTTGCGTCAAGCTGTAAAATCTTAACGCTCGCCCCCGATTTTTTATACTTGCTATCTTAACCTTAAAGTCTTAGCATGCGCCCGCACATTTCCGATTACCGTGTTGCCGTTTATTTTAGCTTGTAAGATTGTTTAGTCACAGACTTTATTTGTAAAGCCATAATTACTTACGTTAATATATTCCAGTGTTTATCCAATGTGTATTTTCATTGTATAATTGTATCACGCAACTTTGTTAACCTTCCACGAGTGTTTGTTTACAAATACGGCCGAGCGCCAAACCAGTATTACCAATCCCGTGCACGAACTTTGTAAAGTGCATTCACAAATGGATACGGGAAATTACGCACGTAATTATATATTGTATTTGTTCCTTGTGATTTGAAATGTATTTAATATTCATTCAAGTGTTCTTGTACCATACTTTTAGTGTTTAACGGCAACACGCGTATTATTTATTCCAGTCGGGATATTTATTTTGTGTGGCAGAGTAGTTTTGACCAGAGGGAGTAATTTTAGAGCGTGAGGGTGGCACACTTGTAGCAGCAGACAGTCACGAGCTCTCGTCGGCCATTTTGCGCCGCCCACCTAACGGTACTTTCAGCCCTTCTGGCCAGTATAAAAGGAGGGCAACCTGCCCAAGTTCTTCAGTCGTCAGGGACTCGGCCTAACCGCCGGGTGATCCTGGCACTCCTGAGCAGTTGCCTACCGATCTG
This sequence comes from Medauroidea extradentata, assembly GCA_003012365.1. Lineage (NCBI taxonomy): Eukaryota > Metazoa > Arthropoda > Insecta > Phasmatodea > Phasmatidae > Medauroidea > Medauroidea extradentata. Next base: position 24,636 of record PNEQ01000020.1, read on the forward strand.
TTGGTTGACGTCCGCAAGGTGCCAACAGATTACCCTAACCCAACCTACCTTCCTAACTTACACGCTGGGGTTGACGTCCGCAAGGTGCCCCAGCCCCACACACAACAGTCCGTCACAGAGGGTTGATGTCCACAAGGTGCCCTCCGTGATACCTTTCCTCAAATTCGTCTGATGGCGAATCCTTCACCCCTACCAAAACTTCTTGTCATCATTCCTACCTGAGTGTCAGGACGACTCTAAGGGGAAGCCAAAGCCCATGTGACTTGTTGTTAACCCACAGACGTGGAAATGTAACTGAGTTAAACTTTGTAGTGCGGATACACTCAATCAGTCTTTTAGAAGTTACATTAACGATTTCAAGTTTCTCAGGATCAAGGAGTTGATCACCATACAGCTTTACCAGTACGAACTTTGTCAGTTATTTGAGAGGGGCCCGCAGCGCCACAGTTGAGTCGCTAACAGTACAAGAGTTGGAAGTTATGTAGATGTTATAGCTCTCCTCGGGGTCAAAGAGTTGATTGCCAAATACTCACTGCCACTAGCAAGGTCTTTTTCTTGTCCCAGTATGTCTCGGCCCGAAGTGCCATGTTTTGTATCTCATGTTGAAACGGCCCGAAGCGCCTAGTCTAGTATTGAAGAGCATGTCTTGTAGTATCTCATGTTGAAATGGCCCGCAGCGCCTTGTCTAGTTCCTAAGTCTCATTGTAGCTTAAGCCTTTGTATCTCATGTTGCAAACTTTATTGTATCATGTGTCGAACCATTGTGGAGCTTTGTATAAGATTGGGACAGACCCAAACCTTAATCATCAATCCTGTGTACTATGTCCATACAGATGTATGACTTGTACCAAGTGTCATGTTCTGTTGTGAATCTACACATTCTTTGAAACCTAATTTACATGGTCTTCTCCTTTAATGAAACCTACTTGCACACCTGTGATAGTCAATCTAAGGCGGTGGACTTATGCCTTTCCCCATTTATTTATGTTAAGATTCACTTTCTCTGTGCTATCATTACTAGGGCTTTTCCTGTTGGCTTACTCGGTAGTCACTCACTGGGTCAAGATTAGCTCTAACTCGAGAAGGATTACCCAAATACTCATGCTCTATATCTTAATATCCTTCTTGAGACTTATATTGCTCTGAAGAAATTACACAACCAGAATAAACCCAATAGCCACAGAGAATGGCAAAATGGCGACAGTATATATTAATGGTGCATTCGTTTACAGACAAATCACAAACACTGAATGGCAACATGTCAACTTTTATTGTCTCATTCAAATGGCAACACACAAATAATGAAAGCAGTATGTAAATTATTCTTCCAGAGACAGATCACTGCAAATACCACAGACTATAGAAATAAGCTAGCTCACCTGTAACAGCAGAAGTTCAAGGGACAGCTCATTGACTTGGGCCTCGCTCTGCAGGGCCACCGTGTAAGGAAGGAAGCTGGGCCACACCGCACGCAAGATCTGTACCGGCAGCCAAAGCATCAGCATCACTGCTGTGCCAAAGATCACAGCAGACGCTAGTAGTCTGCGCACGTGGCGCACTATGGGCAGATGTATCATCTCCTGCAAACATAAACCTCTCTCCGTTACACTAGTGTCATTCTTCTCTAAACTTCACAACATTGCAACTACAGTGGCATCCCGTTAATATATAATAATTGTCGTAAATATGAGTTGACGTAAGAACCGAATGTTTACATAAATAGGCAATTTTTTAGTTTATTGACACAATTACAAGGGATGGGCGAAACAACAGTACAGCATATCTTGGTTAGTACCGCTGCTTTACAAAACAGACTGCCAAAAATTATAGGCATGTGTTTAATAGGCGTAAAATTCAATCATTTGTTTATTCCATAATCTCCATTAGATTTTTATGTTACCATTTTCCCTTGCTACAGTATGGCAAAATGTAAGGTAAACAAAACAAAAAAAGGTGTCTTGTGAGGCTGCAACTAAAACATCACTGCTGGCTCACTTGAGACTGGCTGAAACGAACAACCCTACACCAATAAGATGTCTAATGATTGGACAAATAAAAGAAGAGTGGCTGTTCCATATCACCCATGCTGCAAGTATTCAAAGTGAAAACAATTATGATTACATACTAGTACATGATCCCAAATAAATACAGTTTATTCAGCCATTCCTACATACATTTCGCCAAAATAAAATCCTGTAGTTAAGAAATCAAAAGACGTACGTATAAAAAATTACAAGATGATTACAAACTTACTCTGGTTACACTGGGTAGCGTAAAACTTCAAATCCAGGAGTTCAAAAAGTGATCCAAATTAAGTTTGTCTGCATGTGTTGCAGTGATCGAATAAACCTAACGTGTTCAATAAACAACTCTAGCAGGTTAAGTTTTTTAAATGTAACTTCCTTAACTTCTTGCAGTATAACATACACAATAAAAAAATGATACTGTAGTAGTGAGTTTGAAACTGATTCTGCACTGCCGTTCTTTATCACAATAAAAACAAGACATAGGCAAGCCATGCTGTGTACTCAAGACCACATTCATTTTTGTGCAGTACCAAAGATGATATTGAGCTAGTCAGAACAGCACTGCCAGGTGCAAATTGAATTTGCATCATTGCCGTATCTTACGCTGTGCACGGAACACCGATAAATTGTGATTCTCACATGTGCTTGCATATGTTTACTTATAATTAAAAAAAAAAAAAATAAAAAATTGCACAATATGTTGATGCTTGTGAATCTATCGTATCTACGAAAGTGCTCATGATGATATCACTTGTACTGCCTACACAAACTGACAGTGCACTACACAACACTCTTAACTACAACTGTCTCGTAATATCCCCATACACGTAGTAGTGAGAGTATACTGTACTTAACAAGCCGTACATCAACACTCCTCTCCCCATAATAAGCAGACTCCCTTATCCAGTGCCATGTCGAGTGAGTAGGGCACTTAGGGCTGACCCCATTAATGTCCTGCCCTTTTCTCCCTTGCAATCCTTTTCTTAAAAATAACCAAATTCAATTTTAATTGTCATAAATAAACCTGTCAATGCAATGTATATCTCCGACTCACTTCATTTAATATGTTTTTGCTGCAGTAGTGCAGAGGAATTATTGCAAATAACCTTAATATTTTACAATAAATACACATAGTGTTTACTTACCTCTCCGATTCCACGATTCTGTGTAAATTAGTATTTCTTTTAACATTAAGTAAATTAACTACTGTAGCTCTCTTTTTATTTAAAATTGTACCCATGGGAAGTCAAGCCCCCACCCCCTACTAACTGACCACCTTGACATACCACTGCATACGCAATAAATAAAAGTGCTACATAACATTACCTGAATGGGGCTGAAATCTGGATCGTTGAGATTCCTGAGAAACCAGAGAACCCCAGGTCGGAGGACTTCACGCAAGAGGAACACAAACGAAGCAAAGTAGTAGACGTACACCATCCCGACGAGCCAGTGAATAAACATGGAGGTTCCCGGTGCAACGCGGAAGCTTGACTCCCTGTCCCGGAGGGTGGCATCAAACATTGAGAGTGAGCAAATGTCAAGCCACCAGCCACAGATGAGCGGCAGAACCCCTATCTCCACAACTGATAGCAGCGAAACCTGCAAAATATACAAATAGTACAGCAAAATTATCCTTTCCAACAATTTTCAAATGGGAAAGGAAGAAGGTTTTGTTAATAAAATATGAAATCAATGAATGAGGAATAAGTGCGAACCTTCATACGCAATCACACATGCACTCACACATACACACAAATGCACACACACATAAACACATGTGTGCATTCACACCAAAATGCACATACAGTGGAACCTTTATCCATCGTTTCTCAGAGGACTGACAAAAATTTCAATACAAGCAAACATTCAATGCATGTGGTCTTTAAATACAGACAAATAGGAAATGGGACCACAGAATGTGTACTATAGATGTGGACATTCAGTACCTCTGGGTTCAACACAAAGAGGTTCCACTGTATTTACTCAAAATTAAAATGTGGTGTATTCTAGCCTTCAAGTCCAAAACACTGTCAAAAGTAATCTAATTTTTGCATATTTACTAATCAAGTCATTAAAGCATTATAACAACATCTTAAATTGATAAATAAGTTTTATTTTAAAATAAGCTAATATATAGCACAAAAATTGCTGAGAAATCGAAGCTACTGTACTATAGAATACACCTTCAAGGTATAGTAGAAGTTGCAGCATAATCTTTGGCACCAAGGCTTTATTTTTATTAAATAATTTTTAGTTGCATTTCTGGTTTTGGCAAAAAAAAAATTGATTAATATTACTAATAAACAAAACTTGCAACTAAAAGAAACTTAAGTAATAAAGTAGTTTCCTCTAATTCAGCAGTATATGCTCCTATGAACAACAAAAGCAAACCAGAAAAAGTACAGTACAGTAGAATTTCAATTTAAATCAGGAAAAACAAAAACAGTTATTTAATTCAGGTCTGGCCCGATATTTATCGGCAATTGCCAATACAGCAGATATTTTAGGCAACTGTGATGTTATTTTCAATATGATACCTGTGCTCCATATTGCTGATACCTTTAAAGGAAAGTCTGTTATAGCCAGTTTTCGTTGGCCCACAAATATAAACATGTTACCATTAATTAGCAAATGTTTACGTAGACGTATTAATATTGTTTTATATTTTTAAAATGTTAGTTAACCGTACATCATAAAACTTTTTTTAACACCCACATTCTAAAAAAAAATCATTACAAATTTGCATTGTCAATATTCACTGGTAACATGCGCAATGGAGTGCACAAAGTCTACGTATTTCAGCCATACAGGCTAGAATCGCGGTAAACAATTTACGATGCTTTCACACCCTACCACATGGCAGTAGCACCATCTACTGTGTGCGTTGCACCAGTCCTTTGTTTTCTTTTGTATTTCTGGCTGTAGGCGCTCGTCAAAGGCTATTCAAGTGATTTTTTATTGCATTTTCATAAAAAAATACAAGAGTCGTTCTTTTACATGTATTTGGGACAGAATACATTCTGAAGTGTGTTTATAAAATAATACTGTACGGATGTGTCATATCAAATATCCATCACTCAAGAAGTTGGCCTTAAAATAATTGTGCATATAATTTTCTAGCGTTGAATCAGAAATATCATTTCGTACTTGCAGCTTTCTTGTGAATAAAAGGAGGTTGTCTTTCAAAGCTGAAAAAGTTAAAATGTTGCTTTTTTTTAAATAACCTAATTTTTGCAGACAGTTTAAGAAGTGGGGATCTTGTCCCAAATAATTTCATATTTTAATCCTATGGATGGCTTACTGTTGTGTTCTATGATAATATAACAAAGTATAACAAAGACATATCTAATTTTACATTTTTATAAAGTTATGTTTGTATTTCACATTTTTATGAACAAGACACTGTTAGTTTGTAGAGAATTATCTCCTGCAATATTTTATTTGTCGTGACAAGCTTCTGTTTACTTAAGCATCAATATAAAGAGAAAGAAATTAATTTTGCTTGTAATATTTCTTCATGCATGCAGTCCAATAGTATCGAGAATCAGAATATTGGCGGAAAATAATTATATCGGGGGATATAGGTATCGGCAAAAAATGATGTATCAGGCCAGCTCTAGTATATAGAAAATCTTAGACAAAAAAAGAACAAAATTTGTAACAAATCTATTAAAAATACCGTATTTACTGGTGTATATTGCACACTTTTATTCCAAAACAACCGATAAAAATTCAAAGGTGCGCACTACTATATGCGGAAAATAGGAAAAAAAAAAATTTGGGAAAAAGGTGGAGGAAGGAAGGGGGAGGCAGAGTTGTAGTCGTAAACTGACAGGTGTCAAGAGTGGGAGGCAGAGCGAGAGAATGTTCTCACCGCATGGTTTCACCAACATTATTCCTCTTTCTTTTCATTTTCTCTCGTCCTCCTCGATCACTGCTGTAACTGTTGCTGCTAAAACCCTAATTTTTTTGTTTGATGTGACAGGCGGATGGAAGCAATATGAGAAGTTAATTTTGACATCTCGTGATCAGTTATCTTTCTGTGGGAAAGAAAGAAGAAAAAGGGAGACACTGTCCTTTCCACCCCTCCAGGGAGAGGAAGGCAAGGCAAGGCAAGGCAGGGTGGTGGTAGGGGCCTCACAGCCCTCTGCTTGTAGCCACCCCCAGCAGCATTCCTGAGCCCTTGCTTGCTACTCAGCTCTGGCTGGACAGTAAATAAAAACTGCAAACTTGCTCTGCTGTCATGGCATGGCAATTATCTCGTGTAGGAAGGGGGAGGGGGAGTGTTGTGCAGATCCATACACACACACACGAGCTGGCTGCAGGCAGGCAGCACGTGACCTTGGCAGGCTATTTATAGATGGCTGTGGGCAAGGGAGAGGACAGCCACACCACCTCCCCACCGCCAAACTCTCCACCATCCTCTCTAGCCAGTGTGAAACATCATCTTTCCTCTCTCTTTTCTTTGTTAGTCACGTTTCCTTCCTTCCCCCCACACCCCTATTGTGTACTTACAGTGGAACCCTTTCTTTTTGTGCACTACTAGAGGAACCTGGCAAAATTATTTCAAAATTCAGTAAAGTGTAAAAAGAGGGAAATTTCTAGTGTAAAAAGAGGGAAATTTCTAATGTAAAAGCAACAAATGGTCCACAAAAAGCAGATGTTGTAGTGTATATTATGTACTGGAATACAGTGTCTGTGTACCATGTACGGAATATCAAGACTACAGTACTCAATTCTGGTATTATCGACAACTATTTCCGAAGAAATTAAACATTTCCAACTAAATTAAATTGTAGATTTTTGACATGGTAATAAAAGAAAGACTACCTGTAAATAAAGTATGCTGACTTGGTGAAAACAGAAAAAAAATAGAAGTAGCTAACACATCCTTACATTACTGAAATTCAGCAAAAAAAATATATATATTCTCTGTATTTAAATTAAACTTTAAATAGGGCAGCTTCAATTACTCCGGGTTGATAAGACCCTGGGAAAACCACATCATTTCTCCAAGATAGAAAATATTGGAAACTAGCCAGAAAATAAAATGTTATGCCTCCAACTAGCTCAAAATTTAGTTTTAATAAATGCGGCAGAGATGAAAAACGTCCCTCAGGACTACTGAGATTACTTTCAAGTCCTAGTAAGAAAAGGAAAATTATGAAACACCTGAAACTGCCTAAAAAACACACATCGCGGCACATTTTAAACAAAGTTCCGCAGTTTCTGGTCAAGAAGTTTAGGCAGCGATATACTAGAAGCAAAAAGTTTGTCCACAAAAGTCAATTTACTATGTAAGGCCTTTACTCATGAACTTTCTTCTTGTATGGCGTCATCTCGTTCGCCAAGACACTAGTTTTCAACACCAAAATTAATTACGACTTCGAAATCGTCGGGTCTCTTCAAACACACCCGCGATTTCCCTACCTTAAACACATTGCTGGGCCTCTAGAAAATCTACAAAAAAATTACGATGGCGCTGGCTACAAAATATTTGCCAGCGAGCGAAATTAAAACGTCCATCTTACAGTCGAACCCAGCAGAGATAATCCACACCCACTATTATTGCCGCATTCAAACCATCGCGCGCGAGCCGAAAAAGGTATTCGGGTCAGAGATTATCGCGATGATGGTAAAAAAAAAAATAAAAACAAATCATCCAAAATCGCGGTAACGAACTAACGTAAAACTAAACTAAACCAGAAAATTAAAGAAAACTAATAACAAGAGTCTACAAAAATAAATAAAGAAAAATAATACTACTGGATGTGTACTAACCTCCACAGAGAAACACAGCTATTGTAATGGGGCTGCACTACGTCGTTATTTATATATACGTAGTTGTTAGAGGTTACGTCCCTGTTCGGGGCGGCAGAATGTAGTGGGTCTCCTACGTCGCTGTTATTTGTTTATTATATATATTTCGGAGGTTTTGAGTTCCTGTTTGCAGCGGTAAAATGTGACGGGGCTCCTTCTACGTCGCCGATGTAGTTGTTGATTCCGGGACGTAACTCTCCTCCGTTGCTATTGCAAGTAGTTAGGCAGAAAGATGGCAAAACACAGCGAGCTGATGTAGAAGCGGTGCCTATTATATTGATGCCCGGATAGCAGTGAGGTTAGTCCGAAACGGATAAAAAAAAATAAGAAGAAGAAAATTTATATCAGCATTTTTTTTCTTTTACTTAACCTTTCTTTTGACACAGTTTAACAGACACAGGCAATAACCATTGCGAGTGCTCGCCCAGAGTTAGTTGGGGTGACTTTTCTATCTACGGATTACGACTTGCTGCTTCCCTCCGTAGTAGTACTTGGTCCGGTACTTTATCTACCCTAATTCTGACTACACGGCTATCAATACCTACTTCTGGTTACATTACTAGAAATAAAAAGGCAGTATGCCAAAAGAGAAACAAATAGACTGATTTCTCCTAACGAATCCGTCCTCTAGGCTTCACAGCCCCTCTACCACATCTACCACGTCCTCTTCCTGCCGCCATGACGCCCCAACTAATCAAAACACTTAGCCGGCCATCTCCCGGCGACCGTTCCCTAGCTCCGATGGATCACAACTAACACTGACTGATGACAAACGCAGACAAGAAAACTTAGCCGGCCATCTCTCGGCGACCGGTCACGAGCTCCGATGAAACACAACTAACTTTCCTGGGCGGACATTCTGACTTACTCGGCCGAGCGGCGGAGGGATACATCAGGATCCAACGTGCCTAAAAGCTGGTTAATTGACGTTTATAACCTAAAAATTGTATGTAACATAGATACTGATAAATTTACAAAGCATTTTATTTCATAATACCAGCTAAATATTCATTAGTTTATTAATTGGGGGATGTGCAGCGTCATCAATCTGTCGCGGATCAACACCTTCACGGAGTTTTGCGCCCGACACTACCACCCACGTTGATAGTTAAACACCCTGCAGAGCCCCCGCATTCCAGCACGTCCATGTACATGCCTACAAGCGAGTGAACTCTGACCTACCTGCCAGATAAATCCATCCAAGCACAGGCTAGCTCAGAGCTTATTTGAAATTTTAAAAGCCAGCACTTCTCTGTACGTGCTTCCAAGCAAGAGAACTACGTCTCGCCTGCCACATAAATCCCATTCCAGGAGAAGCAAGCTAAGAGGCTACTTGAAATTAAATTAGCTTTAAATTGAATCCAAACACGATATAAATCCGATAAAATTGACATGTAAAATTAAATACTTTTCTCTTGCTTTAAAGTTAAATTTAAAATTATAAGGAAAATTTTAATGTAAATTTCTCTATTCGCATCCCCAATTAATATGTTGGATCCCGCCGTATACATCCTTATACCTGGTTAAGTTGACTTACTTAATTTGTTATTAACAACAAAGAAAAAAAAAACATTAATTAAGACAAAAAAATTGAAATTACTGTATGATAATACGCCAAGTAAGTGCTACGTGCCAGTGCACGTCACACTATCTATCTGGGGCATTCAATAACTAACCAAAACGAATTTAAAACCTATAAATTACCATTATTTAACATGCCAAATACAACTAGTTACAATCAAAATAAAAGAAAAATAATCAAAGAAATTACATTACCAACATATACCAAAATCCTTCTGTAACTAAATGCTATAATGTAAAATGAGGGAATAGTATGTAAAAACACAGGGTGTAAAAAAGGCGCTCTTCTGTATTTCTTGGTAGATACTCGTAAACAATACACCGAAAATAAATCAAACTCGGATAGAAACTCTGGCCGCAGTAGTGACAGAACTAAGAGAGTGCAGTGTCGCAAGCATCCGAGTAACCCTGTGGTGCATAGCAAGTGTGCATCTAGATCCTTCCTCGTGACCTGGCGGATGAGCAAAAATACCCAGTCTACACAGCGGGGAGACTGACAGCAAGGGAACTAAGACGGTGATAGTGTTCTGCTTCTGTCAGAATGTGCTACTGTGCAACGTGCCCTACTCATTAGCAAGACACATAAATTTTTTTCTCAAGAACTTGTCGCAAAAATCATGGTGCGCATTATACATGAGGGCGCACTATACACGAGTATATACGGTACAGTGGAATGATGTGTAATATGTTTAGATTTAGAAAGTGGAGCGTTAATTTAGTGTTGCATCTCATGCTAATACTTAAGCATTTATCAAATATTAATAATTTAGTTAATACACAGACATTTCAGAAAAAAATTATCACAAACTTTTTAATCAGTTTTCATTAGCATTTATCATGAGATTTTTCTGTATTTTGTTGGGGGAGCAAAAGATAAATGGAAAGATAGATAGCACAGCAGCATTAGCATTACTTATCATAAATAGTTTCTGGTACATATATTTTTGTAAGGGATGTGACAGAGAAACAGAAATATAGACAGCTCTGCATCAGCACTTGTCTCACGTCGGTGTTGCGTGTGCGGACTAACTCACGATCCTCACGTTTTACTTGTGTTCCAGTAAATGTTTTATACAATATCACGAACCCTGGAATTTACTAAGGTAGCAATTTTACGAATATACTCTCGGGTACCATCACAAAAAAAAAGTTAAATCTGTTAAAAAATGTGACGGCGCACGTCGGAGAGCAACGTTTGGCTCGTGAGTACTACTACTTTACAGTTTGCCTCATTTCTTTATACAGTAATAAGGCGAAAGATTACTCTTTGCAGATAACAAGGCCGCAACAGCTAGAGTTACATGCTTGTCTCACTGCCGGCAAATGCCCCTTCCCTTCCCAACCCGCATTACACCTTCCCAAAACTCAGCGTGGGAAACAACTTGAAATGCGTTTCCCGGAAACTGTGAATATCCTCACCCCTTAGCGAAAAAATGTCCAGCAGACATCCAACCCATAACCCTTGCCTTCTAGCCATTATCAGCTCACTTTTCTATACTAACGCTGGTGAAGATAATCTCTATTACAGTGTGCACAACATGATATTTCGTACCCGCCTCTATCCCACACTCAACCAATGAAAATGACAGCCACATGTCCTGTATGTTATTTTTCGAGTTTTGTAAGTTTTTAGTAGTTAATTAAATTTTCCTGGTGAAGTAAGTTAACTTCTTGTGTTGCCATCTTCTCCAGGCTGTAGGTTTTCTGGCGTTGACACTGTGGTCAGATCATGGCTTCATGAAATTTCTCCGTGATGCAGGAAAATTAACACACATTTACCATTGTCTGCTTAGAGCATTGCGCCATGGCGGAGTGTGTGTGTGTGTGAATGTCACTGCCAAGCAAAGTGAAGGCACAACATAAAAAACAGGGGGACGCACTATCAGCACTACTCATCAGCAGGGCGAGCATCTGGAAAGTAAATACGACTGGGCAACAGGTTAAAAACAGCATACGTGCCTTAGTTAGGACTCATTGACGGCGCCGTTTTTGCATTAACTCGACTCTTGGTGTGCCATCATTAAAATGGCACAAGTACCGAACATAGTACAGCACAAAGCTGACTTTAGAATTCACTTGATTTTTTCAAGACCACGAGACCTGAGAGTGTACGACGAAATTTTGATTCATTCTTTTGGTGTTGCAAAGGAAAGTAGATCAACCTCATTACCTCCGGAAAAAAAATTGCGTGTGTCACTAATTTTGATTTCTTTTGGCAAGAGTCTTGTAAACCTATTTAGGTTAAAATGCTATAAACGTCAAGACTACACGCTCGAGAGAAGGCATCCGTGCTTGGTTTTCTATTTTTTGTGCGACATGGATCTGTTGGTCATAATGATCGTTCGTAGGTGTGATTTTAATCGGAAAAGGCCTGTCTAATGATATAAATTTAAACTTCAATTATGACATGCCATTTTTTGTGTAAAACTATATGGATGTCAGACTATGTATCCACAAGAAGACACTCGGTGCTGTGTGTTCTCTCCCTTTTTTTTTCCAGGAAAAGGGTCAGCCATATTTACAGTTCAGGAATACTCTTTTGATCGGAAGGTGTCCATCTTGCGAAACAAATTTATATTTCAATGATAACTTGTCTTACTTTCTCACCAAATGCTATGAAAATTGAGACCCCATTGGATACACTTTGCAAAAAAATGCAATTTGAATATTTGGTAAAGGGTTGGGGGGCAAAATTGGCAGCAATCAATTTTATGAAGGTAGCGATTTTACGAATGTCATAAACGGAACCATCAGCATTTAAAAATCGAGGGTCTAATGAAGATTTATTTGCTGAGTGTTATCTTTAACAGGTGTGACTTAGTATCTGCAGTATAGTGGTGTTGCATGCTAACATATACTACTTTCTTTAAAAACCTTAAATTCTGATGGAACATGATGTAAACTAAGAAAACCAGATTAATAACCTAATTTTGTTTTGAGGTGTTAAATAAATGTAAGGTCATGTGTAACAAAACATTGACTTAGAGTAAATATTTTTGAGAACAGAGGCATGCAGTTAATTTGGGGTTATACCATATCTGTTAAATTGCAGTGCATGAGCGGCATCAGTAGCTAGAATGTTTCACAAAGAAAAGTAAAGGCGGAGAAAGGTAGTTACCTTGACAACAACGTAGCACAGGCCGAGAATGCGGCGAGACTTGCGTAGGTCAAACACTGATGCCACAGCGTGTAGAACAACAAGGCAGAGCCCTATGACACAGTAGCCACACAGCGTGGTCACCAGACCTTCGAAGTGCGAGGCCGCAGCGTACTCCTGCAGGCTGAAGCCCACGATGGCAAAGTGGCCTATGTGGTAGGGGCAGAAGGCAAACACCAGGATGAAGAGTGTGTTGAGGGAGACGACCCAGAATACGTGCTCCAGAAACACCAGCGAGCCATCCAGCCCTAGTAGGCGCTCCCAGGTCAAGTCTTCCGCAGCACGGTCCCACTCTATAGGGTTCCAGTTGCCCTCGTCTCCTGCTCCGCCTCCTCCACCGGCATCCGGCTCGTTTCCATCGTCTGCTATGTTCTCCAGGGGGTCTGGCCCTACCCCAGCATCCGGAGCAGGCATTGCAGCCAAGGCCTCCTCCACAAATGCCTCATCCTGTCCACACAAACAAAACTTCCATAGTATTGATGATTTTTACCATGTACAGTCCATTACAGAACAAAGGCCCTGTAACATGCAAGGCCTTTGCCTGTTGTTGCCCTTGCCAAATTTGGTTTAAACTAAATTAATTAAATTTAACTAACCAAACACAATTTAAATTTAACAGTGGAGCCCCATTTTTACACTTCTCAATGCCCTTGGAAAAACTGTTGTAAAATGCACGCAAAAATAAAAAGTGGGAAACTTTTAATGTAAAATCAGCAAATGGAACCACAAAAAGTAGGTGTTAAATGAGGGAAAGCGTAAAACAGAAGTCGTAAAAATGGTTCCACTGAATTATTTTCAAACTGCTAACCTAAACCAACTGGCCACAGCCACTGTTATCCTGCTACCCAACAGAACATATTTTACCACAACTTAACTAAGACTACATATGTAAATCAATAAAAAAATATTAAGAATAGCAACAATTTCTAAAAGGTTGTTCACCTCAATTCTCACCACTATCCGGAAACAAATATAGTTTTGAAACACACATAACAAGTGTGTTGGTAAAAGGAGAATACAATACAAAAGATAAAAAACCTCATGAATCAGATAGAAAAAAAAAATTACACGTTAGTAACAAACACTGTAGAAATTGTTTACATCTAAGGCAACTAACTGCCTTTCCATTTTTATACGTACATCATACACTTGCTGAAATCAAAACTCAACTTTTTTTTATAAGAAACATTAGGAATGAAGACTTACAAAATATGGCAGTATAGTAGAACACTTTAATCAAACTTTTGGTGCAGCTAAAAAATACAAGTAAATTTTAGTAAGAGTAAAAAAAGGAAGGGAGGAGAAAGAAAAAAAATTATAACTACAGTGCATGTATTAAACTACTACTGTGGACAACAGAAAGAAAAACCTACAAGCAAAATTAAATGAAATCAGGTGGTGGTGATGGTGTTGGGTGGCAGCAGGTACCTGATCGACCGGCAGCTGCTGTAAGGGTGGACGAGGCTCGGCCACGTTGTTGTTGTCCGGGAGAGGCGGGGCATCAGGCTGGTCCACAGCCTCCCGCTGCAGCTGCTGGTGGTGCAGCTGTTGTTGCTGGGGCAGCTGTTGATGCTGTTGTTGCTGCTGCTGTTGTTGCTGTAGGTGGTTCTCCCTCTCCAGCCAGTCTGGCCCACCACCATGCAGGATCTGCTCCCGCAGCCACACCAGGCAGATGAACGCAAACAACGTGCACGTCACCACTATTACGCCGTGGAACACGTCCGATGCTATGTTCTCCGTCGACAGCATGTCCAGGGGCAGCGTCAGCACCTGCCATAATACAGCCATGGTACTTGAACAAATATGTATTTCAGAGAAGGAACACAATGTAAAACTCATATCATCTATGTTTCATATAGTCGACAGGTGATTTAATTGGTTACAACTTTACAACTAAGTAGTAAGAAATTTTTTTTACACATTTTAATCAAAAGCAGTACAAAACTATTACTATGCACAGTTTTCATTGTTCTTAAAAACTGGATTGAGCTGAATGTTACTCAAAATGCATGATCACAGTCTCAATGATTTTGTTCCACACAACATGACAATATTAAATAAAGTATTGCTGGCCAGACCGGAGATAGAGGACAGTTCTTTGAAACATTCGACTCTATAGTCTTCCCAATCTGCTCTCCCTTTTCCAGTGTACCACTTCCATACCAACCTTTCCTGTCTTGATACACTTAACTTTATGGAGACAGCTAGATTGTGGCAAGCACGTCAATGAGTCGAAATGCCACTACAGTATATGTGTAAACAGTAGTGGGGAGGAGGGAGAAGAAAAAACAGGCTAAAAATCATCTTACAAACAAAATATTGTAATACTTGCTGGAAAAAAAAAATTATATGAGTAATCATAAATTTGTAACAAACAAGGGTCAACTTAGAGGCACTTAAGTAAAATGTAATTTCTGCGAATTAAAAAAGTGTAAATCTCACAATTTGTGTGATAAACATATGCCAAAGTCATCATTTTACCTTTCCGTTTTGAAACAAACAGTTACAATTGTTAACATCCAAGAAATTAAATCATTTACAGTAAAATTAAAAGCAAAGGGCGATTTTTAAATGCCTATGTTATTATTTGAATATAGGCCTAAGTTTCCACTTTTTTAATTGCTGAACTAGAGCAAAATTTAAAAGAAAAAAATTGGTTGGGAAGAAAAAACCTGACCCTATTAAATATATACCTACCACAGTTTCTTTAAAAGATATGTAATCCCGATGAACAGCTACATGTGACAACAAAGGAATTGTACCCACGTGCTGAATGCACACAAAAACATAACCTATTGCGCACGTATGAGGAGAACGAATGGTGGTGATTTATAACTAGACAATGACCTGTCTCAAAGGGGAGCGAAGTGGTGGTCATACATGACTGGATGACAAGCTTTAGAACATAAGGCATACTGCCTCTAGACTCTATGCATAATTCCATGCTGAAATACAGAATATTAACTATTTGTGTGAAGTCTTGAAAACACAGAAGTACCCTGACACTCACCGAGTCCACAGACCCGGTGAAGAGGCACCTGTAGATACGGCAGGCGGTGAGCGGCACGACGCCTAGCCACGCTACGGCCACCAACGTGTAGTGAAGCCAGTACTTTACAGCAGTGGCGATGCTCGACAACAGTCCGCCGGCCACGTCACGTAGCGGCAGTCTCCTCGGCATGTCGGGCGAGTAGATGGGCGTGAAATAGAACCGGTGGCCGCACAGCTCGCAGTACTCCTTGCGGCTGTAACGCATCCACTGCAGCAAGCATTCCTGGTGGATCCACTTGATACTCCCAGTGCAAATGCACGGGTGGTAGAGGGGCCTGTCGGGCATGCCCTCGGAGCGACACACCCGACATATGTCGGCCCCCTGCAGATCTTCCATCATCATGTCAGTTGAGTCTCTCAATCACTAAACAACAAACAACACACTACAATATTGCTTCTGCATCAATTTGATGATAATATGAAATACATGTGCACAACAAAGTACAAAAAAAACTGATTTATGATAAGCTGCTTTGTAACAGCCAAAACAACACACAATCAAAATGACCAAAATTCAAGACAGAAATTTGTGCATGTCAGTAGATTACAAACTTAAAATTATCTGCAAGAATGAGCATTCTAAGTACGCAGAAGTTGTTCATCAATCAAGACTTGTAATTATGTACCTACAAAGATCTTCCAGTATTTCAAATCAAAGGTAAGTTACTTTCACAGGCCCACTGGGAAATGAACTGAATTAGCCAGGGGAAGTATTTTTCAGCAAAAATGTTACATTTCTTTTCAGAAGTACATGTCGAGATGAATATCTGGTACTGACCTCAGCAACAAATGTTATAGCTGTTTCTACCTGGACCCCAAGTTTTCTCTGAACTAAAGCTGGAAGGACGCATATAACAAGATATGTACTAAGGGCAACCAGGTTAATGAGTAGTTTGGACTGCAAAAAAAAAAAAAATGTCTACATGCAAGACATGAGCATCCCTGTTCCTGCAAACTGAAAGGTTACTTAACTACTCTTGATGACAGCCTAGCAGGTCTGGCAACAGTTTAAACAAAGCACAATTACATTACACTGCACAGAAAGTGGCTAGAAAATAAACAATGGAACTTAAACTAAGATGTTGGCAGCACGAAACGAAAGCCACTCCACAAAATACTGTGTTGTTCTAGGACTTTAATTAAACACTGCTCCAGTTACTGTAATATTTATTGGATAACTTTGGTACAGAGACAACTCAAATACATAAAACAATATACATGTCGTTAGGGTTCAATTTTAACACTCATCTGCAGGCAATGATTACTTTTGCCAAAAAATTTTTAAGCACAGTACAGTAATATAATTCATCCGATTCTGATGATGTCGCTTCAACCACAGAAATGGTGTGTTCAAAATTTTGTGATCACTTCATAAAATAGCGAGAGAAAAAAAAAATATTTAATGATTCAAAAATTTTAGTTTCAGTAGTGTATGCAAGTTCCGTACATTATTAATGCCACCTGTCCCTCCACAGGCAATTTAAATCCCTGGAGTTTAGTTCTGCTTGTGATTCACTTCTAACTTTATATTGTTGGGTTTCCACGCTATTTAATACGTTTCCATATAATTTTGAAAACAAATTGAGTATTGAATACCGACTGAGTACGATACCCATCTACATGCAAACTTTAGATCCAACAGAAATCAATTTCAGTTCGCTGGACAAATTTGCATATGTTAATGTTGGTACACGTGAAATTTATGTTGGCTGACATGAAATAAATAAATACATACAACCATCAGTTTATTTTTCTTTCTGCTACTAATGTAAAGTAAATTGCTCAAGTAAATGAAATTGATACAAGAAAATTATTGTTATTCATAATTGTATGATAACTTTTTGTTCAGTCTTTCATTTGCTAGAAAAATGGGAGCAAGAAACAACCACAAGTAATAGGGAAAGATACTTTTTCTTCCAACAATTAAGCATGCAAAACATGGTTTGTTTGAACAGTACTCGTTTTCTAATAATTTCTAACCAAACCAACACCACTTCTGTTGACCGCACATTCCTGCTAATGCTCAACATTAAATTATATAACAAACATGCACCTGTCAACAGGAAATATGAAAGCCAAAACAACTGCCAAGTATGAGTTTGTTTACTTTCAATTAGTTTTCAGTACAACCTGCGTTTCCATGGCATTTTACGCCCGACTCAATCCGATATGATCCCAATTTTTGGTTTAATAACCTTGAGACTAAAATTGAAATAAATACCGTTTTCATGAGTGTTTTCAAAAGGTAAGTGTTTCGAAACTGATTTCAAAATGACATGGCAACGTAGTAATTATCAAAGAAAAAACAATACCAATGGTTAAGTGAGAGAGATTTATGGATAACACATCCGGATCTGCACGAACTAAATTTTTAGTCTATACAAAAGGAAGTGTGACATGAGTAATGCCGTCTGGCACATTTGCAATAACTCGTTTCTCCTCGCCAACCTATCTATTTTGGCTATCATATTCTTCAAATTGTTTCAAACAACTGGCTCCAACAGACTGTCTTGTACCACTCTGCGCCTGTCCATCATCTCTCAGCATTACCAAACTCATAACACAAAATTACCACCTCTGACACATCCTTTCACTATACAGTACTTCTTTTTGCATTCTTCCATCCATCCTGTATTTTGTCTTTGGGTTTATCAAAAATATATATTTTTTTTTTAATGAGGTTTCTGAATTTTGTCTTGCAAAATTATTACATTAATAGGCCTACAGATAACTTGAAGATATTTATTCCTATATGCCAATTGTTGTGGTGTTTCAGATATTCTGTGGTATTTAGTATTTTCTTTGTTAGCCTATTGTTATCCATCGTTATCAGGTGATCACAGAAATTTAATCTCCTTTTTATAATGGTGTCTGTGATATTTACTGCGACTTGGTTTTTTCTATCATCCAAACTCTATTTTTGCATTTAGGTTGTAGAATTTTTCCGAGGATTTTCCTCTCTTGTTTTTTCATTTGTGATCTGGCACCAACTATTAGGGTTTTCTGACACATAACGGGCTTCCAGTTTAACAACTCTTACAATATCTTAATTTTACGTAGTTTGAAAATTCTTTCTTTGTTTACTTGCTGATTTATTCAGGCTGGTTAAATAATTTCACCTAGGCTAGGTGCTTAAATTTGACTACTTTTATATTATACACCATATTTGGAGATTAGAGGTTGGTTGTTAGATCCTAATTTTGTACCTTCTATATACTGCATCTTTTCATGATATTTATAGACCTGTTGTTGCAGCTATTTCATTAAGTTTTTCAACTGACCGAATACTTCTTGTCTGGAGAGAATTGCCAACTAGGCCCTAGGGTCATTCCATGGAAAATCACCCAATTTCAATTATTTTGGTTGCTGACCCATTTTGAAAAAATTTGAAATTTTGTCACACATAATGTACATATTTCAACAGTGCAAACCCAAAGTTATTGATTTTTATCTGCCCTCATTTTGATTTTACAGAACAAAATGGCCGGTACCGTGTACCAAAATTTACATTTTCAAGGG
>PNEQ01000021.1:0-20519 GCA_003012365.1 Medauroidea extradentata
TTTATTTACCTTAGAGTAACCATACGTTATTTACCGATACGGCCGACGAAGTGGTATGAATTTTAAAACACATTGAATTAAAAGTGCGGTCATAGCATTTATTAGTTAGTAAACCATTTTTTCGCAGTTTATCGCAGTTAAACCGTTTCATCGTATTTATTCGCGGCTATATCGTTATTACCATTTTCCAGTGTCTCTAATGATTGGGCAAATTGAACGTGTTCTACAAACAACTAGGTTAAGTTACATAAACGTAACGTTTTATTTATATTAACTTCTTGCACTATAACACACACAATGAAAAAAAAATCATAGTGAGTTTGAAACTGATTCTGCAATGTTCGTTATAATAAAACCAAGATAACGTAAATGATGCTGTGTACTCAGTCCACGTGCTACTTTCGCTTTCATGCTGTACTAAGATGGCGTCAATAACAATCGAGGTCGAGTCGAGCAAGTCATGGCAGCGTTGTCAGATGCAACTCCATTTCCATTTCCACCGTTAACATATCTCACGTTTATCACTCTACCAAGCTGAACGATGATTATCACATGCGCTTGTATTTATTATGTTTACTTGTAATCTTAAAAAAATTATTTTGCGCTGTATATTGATGATTGTCGCTTGTGAACCTCTCGTATCTACGAACTTGCTCATGACAATACCAATCGTAAATACCGAACATTTAAATATTAAACTGCATACACAAACTGATGGTGCATTACAATACACTCGTAATTACGAATGTCTCATAATTTCCCATACTCGTAGTAATGGGGTTCCACTGTATTTCCAAAACATAAGAAAATTAACTTGTGATTTTTCCTAAAGTTAGGCTGACAGTCTTTCACATGCATCTGAAACCATCTGTCCAAAATTACAATATTGTTGGCAATAATACTACTTACCATAGGTCCTGCACAGCTTATTTTGCAAACATCGCAATAATGCAGCTGTTGAGGTTTTGGTGGCTGCTTTGGCCTCATTTTAAACCCGCCCATCATAGGACCCTTCTTATAGCCCATCCACGACCCTGCAGGCTTTGTGACCCCAGTTGTCGTGGCAGCCGTAACTGCCGTACCACCAGGAGTTCCCGTTTGAGCCTGCTGTGCGACATACATGGTTGCAGCACTGTACAGTGCTGCATCATATCCTGAATATGTTGTCGTGTTGGCAGCAGCGGCCGCAGCTGCAGCAGCTGAAACAAAGCACACAAGAGAAATAATGAAAAAAAAAAATAAACCCTTTTAAAATAAACTTAAGTGTCATATTTGATTAAGGCAGAAAGTTATTATTACACTAGACCCTCAATTTTACATATACTGACTGTTCCATTTATGACATTCGTAAAATCACTACCTTCATAAAATCGAAGAGGCCAATTTTGCCCTCCACCTCTTTATAAAATTTTTAAAATTGCATTTTTTCCGCAAAGTATATTCGCTGGAGTCTCTATTTTCAGAGCGTTTTTCGGAAAGTAAGACAAGTTATCATTAAAATATAAATTTACAGCACAACATCTACATCTTCCGCCATGAGGGTAAAAGTACACAGCATCGCATTTGTGGCCATTGATACACTAGCCACGATATATTTGTTTATCAATGTACAGTATTTGCCGTCATATAAAACAACTATTTTTACATGTTTTCAGGCATAAAAAAATGCTACTTGTCTTGTACGAAGGAGCAAAAATTTTTGGTAACATTTTAAAGGTGTTTACATTGCAAAAACTAATAATTTTACATCTATAGGACGTAGCTTTAGTTTTACAGATGTTACTATTTGAAACTTGCCAACTTTTTGAAGAGAGAGTTAAAACACCTACTAGATGTTTAATTTTAGCGTAAATTGAACGTGGAAATTTTGGGTAAAAATTCATTACTCTCATTTTTTGACCAGATTTATGCAAATTTACTATCCTTTAAAAGTAATAAAAATGTATACCTTTATAGTTCCAGGAATTTGTTAAGTATACATGTAAACAGACTCATTTAAAACAGTTTGTAAAATCATATTGTACTCAAATTTTTTTTCCCATTCTTTGAAACTTGTGTTTCTTATAATTGTATTTAATTCCTATGTAATCATTTTAACGGATAAAAAACTGTATTGCACATACTATACAGAAAAATATCAGACAATGATAGACAAACAACTTAACAGTTATAATGGTTTTTATAACGTTACAGTGATATAAAAATGTGAGTAAATATAATGAATTTTTCTGCAGAATTTCCAGTAAAAATATTATTCTGTTACGTTTATTGTAACACAATTATAGCCCTACTTTTTGTTCCTAGCTTCAAAAACTTCCTAACTTAACTGAAACACAAAACCTACAATAATGTTATGAAATAAGCCATGCATCACAAAAACATAAATAAATATTTTGCACTGGTAATTATGGTAAAGGAAAATCAGTTTCACTACGACTACGAGATTTAATGTTTGTTTTAAATAAACTGATTTACAGTTGGTAACACCATGTTTTATCATTTTATTAGGGGATAAAAACCGTTTACAACTCGCAAACTTCATAAAATAATAAACACGAATTTCACTCAGAGAAAAAAATTATTTAACGTACGCTTCACAGATTTAGTTTGCTCCAAATACGTATTATGTTGTTTGGATGAATAGTTTAAGCATCCTCTCAAAACATGCCACACGTTTTTAACTTCATACTTTGACACGTAGTAACAGTATCCATTTGCATGATTCATTTTAAAAGTGCAACAGAATAGTGTTTAATCATCAAAATCAAAAGCTTCCAAGTGTGAAGAATCTAGTGACTTCGTCAGGAGAATTCCAAACAAATCCCACGCGCACTCCGCCATTTTGAAACTGCCTATTGAAGAAATCAACTGATTGGCTTTTAACTGTAATTTTCTCATTGGTACGTTCAACTTACTCATTGTGACCAACTGTTGAATTCCCACTAAAAACTTATTTTACGTGCCGTTAGTACAAGTCATTAAAAGGCAATCCAATTAGAACTGCAGTGTATGTTGGTAGAACTAAGTAAAAAAGATTTTCGCTACTTCTGGCTTAAATATAATGTGCATCTAATCGCGGAACATTAAAAATTCACAGAATTTTATAGTGTTCCTGTAAAATCGTAAAAGCCCTACCAATTCCGTTCATTTTACGGATAAATCGTAAAAGTTGTCAAGTCTGCTTTTTACTACATTTTCCACTCTTGAAAACTTTTTTAAGCTCTCATAGTCTTCACATAGCAGCAGGTCAAAGTCAAAATTTGTAACATACAGGAACATACAAATAACAAAAACAAACTGACTTACTCGAATGAAATACATACACTAGACCCACGACTATGAATACTGACGGTTCCATTTATGAAATTCGTAAAATCGCTACCTTAGTACAATCGATTGGGGCCAATTTCGCCCCCACCCCGTTTTTTTATAAATTTTAAAATTGCATTTTTTTCCGCAAAGTATAATCAATGGGGTCCAGATTTTCGTAGCGTTTTGCGGGAAAGTAAGACAAGTAATCATTAAAATATAAATTTATAAATTAAGACTAACGTCTTCCGATTAAAAGGGTACCCCTGAATGGTAAATATGACAGAACTGTGTCCAGAAGAAAAAAAAGAACACTGAGCACCAAGTGTCTTCTCGCGAATTGATAGTCTGTCTGACATCCGTATTGTTTCACACGAAAAATGGCACACACACTCAGATTCCGCAACGGCACAATACTCTCAACCAGACGAATGTTATCTTACACCTGCATCATAGATAAATCATGAAGCCGATGTTTTTGACTACAGCATCTGCGCCAGAAATCCTACAGCCTGAAGGGGATTACAACAAAAGAAGTTACTCACTTCACCGGGAAAAACTGCCAAAACTAGAAAAATAACATACAAGACGTGATTATTTGTCTTTTTCAGTGGTTCGGTGTAGGTAGAGGTGGGAGTACGAAAAATCCTGTTGTGCACATTGTACTGGAGATTATCTTTGGCGGCATTATATACGCGTGAAAACAAGCTTATATTGGTTAGGGAAAGGGGAGGAAGGGAGAGTTTCAGGTTATTTTTCCGCCAAGGGGGTAAGGTTATCGATTGACACTTCCCGAGAAACACGCTGCAAGTTGTTTCCCATGCTGATGTTTGGAAGGTACATGGAGGAGGGAAGGGGGGTGAGCTGCCCTCCTTGAGGTGAGGCAAGCCAAGCCTGTAACTTTAGCTGTCACAGTTCTTATCTACGAAGAGTAAGCTTTCACTGCTTTATTATAAAGAAATGAGAGGTATACAAACTGTGTAACGTACATAGTAGTGCTCACCAACCGAACCTTGCTTATCGAAGTGCGCAGTCATATTTTTAAACAGCTATAACTTTATTTTATTTTAATTTTTGCGTTTTTTTGACGGTTCCCGAAAGTTTATTCGTAAAATCGCTACCTTTGTAAAATCCAGGATTCGTAAAATCGGGGGTCTAGTAAAGTATGACACATGCGCTAAAACATTTTAAACCACACAATGCAATTCCTTTAGCATAGCTGCCAACCTCAAGGATTCAGAAATAGTACAATTTTCAAAATTAGTAAAATTGTGCGTAAACGAGTCGCGGCATTTCATGTGTTGTGTATATGTAAATGCCATCGAACTGAAATACGTTTGCTATTTTTTAAATAAAATACTACACTGTGAACATGTCAAAATTTTGCATGCAAAATAAATTCAGAACATGCCGAATAATTAATAAAATTAGCTAAAATTTTGACTACCATTCATATTGTGACGCAGCTGCGTCTGCTGTTTAGTGTGTGTCTGTTGTAGTGGGCATTGAGGTTATGTGGCTTGGTGTGCTACGGATAAGTCAGTTTAATTTATTTTCAGGGTTAAACAACCATCGTGATTTCACCAATAAAAACTGACTTACTCAGCTAACTGTTGATATATTTTTACTATAACATTGACAGATGTTTGGATTCGGTAAGTTTCTTACAAAAAGGTGGTTATTCACCAAACACAAATAAATCCGTCAGTTGTACGGCGTTACCATGTCCGACTGACTTAAAAAACAAAAACAAAGTAATTATAAAGTTGCAAAAAACTTAACAACTGCAGACCCCTGCTCGACAACTACTACAACAGGCCTCAGCCCGGCACCAACACGACCACCACGGGCCACCGCTAGAGATTGACTGACTCAGGGACTACTTCCTCGCGACCGCCTCGGAACAGCGCCCGGCACCAACTGCTCCCTAACGGCAACAGACATGGTAACAAATAGCGCACATACGCGAAGTGATACAATATACTCCAATTCTCCCAAACGCAGTAAAATGACAAACCTAATACAAAGGATTCCAAAATCTGAATTTATAGTTTTTACATTGAAATAAGATTATTTCTCCACAAAAATATAATAATTAGGGACAAAAGGTGCGCAACACAGGAACTACTTTCGCAGCGCAATACCCTAAGCCAGGGCTGCCACAGAGTTCATTTCCAAAATCCTGTAATTAGCATTAAAAAATCCTGTAAAATCCTGTAATAATTCAAACTTACGTCTACGTACTTTTCCTAAGTTTTTTTAAAAGATTCTTGCTGTAGAATTTTGATAGTGAAATTAATATGTATAGTAAATTATTATAGTATTGTGAAAAATTGAGATGTTATACAGGAAACCATTTACTGTTAATGTTTTTTACAGACTGAACTATTTTCTAATCTGTTTCAGTAAAGTAGCAGTGAAACTTTCCACCCATTTTCCTATTTGGAAAAATTTGTAGAATGAGTGCAAACATGTTCAACTGACTACTTATTGTTGAAAAATTAATATATATGCATAACTTTAATTATGGCCTCAAATGAGACGTAGTTTGCTTGTATCATGGCGCCGCTCATAAAATGTAAATACACGTATTAACATAATCGCTCCACGTTTTCACCAAAATTTTTGGCAGAAAATATGGGGTGCAGCCATTATGAGGGGTTTTAAAAATTTTCATTTCTAATTTTTTTGGCATAAAATAAAACACAAATTTACGTATATTTGCTTGTATATAGCTTGACCTTTTCTGCAAAAATAAAGGGAAAGATCTGTAGGTTTAAAATAAGCACGAAAAATATTAGGGAATCTCAATCCATTCATGTGCGTCACAAATTTTTGTGTTAGTTGTTGATAAACATAAGTGTTAGAAATATCCGTGAATATCTAACATTATCCGTCTGTCCGTTTTAACCTTTAAATATCAGTTAAAACGGATAAAATCCGTTAAAACAGCAAGCCTGACCTAATGCTTGAAACACTTTCAGTAGGTCTGGTTTACTAGCTTTTTCCACAATTTGCTGAACTGCTTCTTTCAGACTTTCATATCCTTTGAATACTTCAGGACGGTCCATTCCATTAAATGAAGGAACACTGTCAAAAAGGGGAAGAACATTGTTTGTGTCATTTAATAAAATGTTTTTTTTTGTACTGAAAAGTTTGTTGATGCTTGTGAAAATGATTCTGCTTGGATCAGTGCTAGTTAAACTCTGCAGTTTTGCGATTGCCTTGACTGAAGCATTCTGGCATTGCTGTTTCACCATTGCTTTGTCTGTGGTTGACAAAGATTCCATGCCAGTTTCAAACACAGAGGAATAAATTCCTTCTGCACAACACTGAAAACTTTTCTAAAGGTGGTCCAAGTCACCATACATCAAGTTTGCTGTTGGATACTGAGAGCCTTCTAGTTTAGTCAAAAGATGGGACGAATCTTCTGTGTGAGCTTTGATGAAGAGACACTCTGCGAGAATAACACAAAGTGCAGTCAGATCAATAATACCACTGTTGCTGTTGGCCTTGAGTTCATCTTGCCTGAAGTTGATTATGTCAAGCAAGTAATCTGCCAGATAGAAAACTGCTTTGAACCATGAGTTCCAACGAGTGTTCACAGGCATTAAGGAACTTGTTTGCAGGTTTGTCAGAGTGATCTGCCAGATACTGTGCGTAATGTCGTCTTTTTCGAGTGTACAAAAAAGCTTCCTTCACTGTGACCACAGCTTCATTGACGTACCTGAGCTCACAGCAGAAAACATTGCCCACTAATGCGAACTAGTGAGCCCAGCATTGAATGTGGACAACATGATTTCTGAAAAGAACTTGCAAAGATGACATACATTTGGTCATTTATCTCGCTGAATCAGAAACAAGGGACTGAATGTTCTGAAAATTTAAATTATATTTCCTGATGCAGTTATTTATAGCTTGGCAACAGGTTGTTGCATCTGCTTTCTCCAAAATATTAACTGATAGGTTGAATTAAAATACCTAGATGGATCTTGAAGAGCACTACAAAAGTACATCTTCCTTGCATGTCTGTAGTTTCCTCACAAAGAATGTGAACATTTTGCTGAAGTACTTCCTTACAAAGCTCATTGAAATGGGCTTGTGAGGCTTGTGGTACATACTTCTCACGTAACGTCTTAACACAAGGTTAGTCTCCGGCCCTTCAGTAAATTCAGCCATCCATTCACTCAAATGTTTATTATCCAACTTTTTGAGGGGAATATTGGCTTTGGCAAATGCTTCAGTTGTTTTCAGTGCAAAATGTTCAGTGGTTACTTTTCTTCTTTTTGCACTACTTGTAAGGTACTTGGCCTACCTACCCTATCCCTTTCTTTTTCTAAATTTGTTTGTTGTGCAGAATTGTGGTTTCATGTTGGCATAAACGTAACGTAACCGTAAACTTAACTTCTGTAACTTCTTAAATACATTTATACACGTTTTTCGGCGTCAGCATATGTCTAATGTGATCCCGAGATGCTTCGTGGGGCACTAGTTATAATGAGGGGGTGTCGCCTAGTGTTTGGGAAACCTGGCTAGCCTAATACAGTGCGTCGAGATCGCCGTGTGTTAAGAGTTAAGAGAAGACGTGGGAGTTATATGTAAATCGTAAAACCGGGACTCAACACCTCTATGTTGGTGTAGACCGCAGCAGAAGTGCAGCAGGACACTTTCAATTAAAGTAGATGTATTTTCAATTGTAATTAATGTGTAAAAACCATTAATTTACGAGCGGTGGGCTGCACCATAAATACAAGTAATTTCCGTTAACAATTTGAGGGTAATGTGTGACAGGCGAGAGCATACAGGGCTAAGGAAAGTGTAATCACGTATGTAAAATCGTTATTGTTTCATGAAGGGAGAATGCCATCTTGTAATTTTTCCTTCCTGTGGATTGCCCAGAGATATGTATAGCCTTAAGGATTGCCGAGCGCGATGAGGTATGGTAAATGGATGCTGGAATAATGTGATTTATCCGAGGAAACAAACGTTTCAATGAGTTTAAGAATGCTCTCGGTAGGTAGAGTGCTAACCTAGGAATGTCATGCCGTGGTGTGCCATCTGTGGGCACTTCCTGTGAAGAGTGAGGAGGATGCTGGGAGCTCAGCTTCCCGGCCTTAGCTATCTGACTGTCGAAGTGATCGGACGTGTGCGGGGAGAGCTCCCGCAGGCACACGTGCCATGGAGATCCTTTAACATCGGGGCTACAGCACCTTTCTTTTTGGTAACGTGAGCCATCGGGCTGCGCATCTAATTTATTTTGTTCCGAATTTAGCTATATATTTTTTTTACAGCATAACTTGAGAGTTGGTTTTTGAGGTGAGAGCCCACCGCGTGTGTTGTACAGGGATTTGTAACTGTGTTGCGTAGATTGAATCTGAGCATTCAATAAACATCGTGCTACTAAATTGTACTTTCATCATTTACTGGTAATAGTAATCCCAGGGTGCATCTAACAATATTTATATTTGGTGATTTTCGCTCTTCTCTTCTCGTACCCACGACACTGAGGTAAGAGCTTCAGCTAGCTGAGGACATACCGAATCCAGCAATATTCTACGGATGAATCAGAGGGCGCGTTTGTGCGAGCACGTGGTCAGCGTAGGTACAACGAGCACGTGGTATGTGTGAAGGAGAGTAGTGCCACCACATACTGAAGCTAGCAAGCACAGATGTCTGTAGTTTTGGTTCTTTGTCTGTCAAGAATTTTTCTTTCAAGCTTACATGTTTCTGAGTTTTCAAGCGTTTTAGCACCGTGTCATTTTTTTCATATGATACTGTGTAGTTGCAATACTTGCAAATCAGCGTCAGTGAGTCTGATGCATAAAGTCCCTCACTCTTAAACTCAGATGCATGTTGATGAACACCTACTGCGGGTTTTGGCATGATCCACTTGAAAATGTCACTGTTACATAAGAAGTAATTTAAAAAAAAAAATTAAAATAAAATCATAATTTCAAAGGTCCAGGTTAAATTAGGTCACTAAAATGCAAGCTTCATGTGCAGTAAAAGTGCCAATAGATGCAAAACACGAACAGATGCCCAGCCCACAACACAAAATTGAACCTTTCGTTCAATTTCTTTCAACAATGTTTAGAAGCTTTCAACGTGCCGTTCCGACGAAAGAAAACAAACATGTACACAAAGTTACTATTGATTCAATAATCGAACTGTACGACCTACGTAGGTATAGATTTTAACAAAAAAAAGTTTTCTTTCCCGAGACTTTTGTTAGTAAAAATGGAAAGATTAATTTTTGTACGTTCTGGTTTTAGCCAGTCAACTAATCTGAAAATATTTTTACTTATTTCCCCGTGAATACCTAATTAAAAGTGCATATAGTACCGCTAATTTTTGTGTGAGCATTAACAACATGGCGGACATAACCTGCGATATTTGGTGAATAGAAGATTGCTAGCCTGTAGGCCTATTTATTTTTATGGTTAAAATAAAACAAAGAACATGGCAATTTTAAGATTATCAATGGCTGGAAAATTTCTATGAAATTTTAATTTGTGAATTTTTAGTTAATATAAAATTACGTTACTGAGAAATAACCCTTTACACACTATTATAATTATGTGGTTTATGCACATTTTGCGGTAATTTCAATATACCACCAAATGCAAAATACGTGGATCAACAGTGTGTAAATTATTTTTGTTAAGTTGATTCGTTTGTTTAGAGTTACCAAATCCATTTTAGTCTATAAAATTGACGTTTCACGAATACAGCTTGTTACTTTTCATCAATTTTCTATTATGCGCATAAAAAAAGTTTACTTTGGCGATTATATAGAGAAAAAGTTTAAAAATAGCATTTTTATCATGAAATTGTTAAAAATCGCAAATTACTGCAAGAATCACGTTATTTGTAGCTTTATCGCAAATGTGAAAATTCAGGTCTGTAGCTATTATCTATTAAATAACCTTGAGTTATTGTTGACAGGAGATTGATAAGTTATTGTTTGGCATTTACCTGTATCATTTTGAAATTGTAGAAATTTATAAGTATTTAATATGGTATGTTAAGGCTGAGGTAACTTTGTGTTTTAATTTAAATTTAATATCATTTGCAGCTTAACTGTTATTGTATTGTAACTCATGACTGGGTGTATTGTTGGTTAATGTAGTTCGATGGCACAGGTGTGCCTACCCAGTTCCTGGAATTGCTATATTTAGATTTTTAACTGTTTTTCTAATACTTTTACTTTTCACGAAGTGCACGTGCACCGCCGCTCGTCAAGTGTGTGAGAGGGACAGTAATATGTTTGCGCGGGCTGGCTTGGGCCAATGTAAAGACACTTAGTTCAAATTTATTTTAAATTATGTTGTAAACTATTATGTAATTATGGTTTTCAAATCTATACTTTTACTTTTCAAGGTGTTTAAAAGTATAAAAGTTTATAATTAACTATTATATTTAATTTAGTATTAATTTTCCGTTAAGTTTTTACCTTGGTATGCTGGGTGGCCGCTCGAGGCGCTGCAGGGAGGTAGCAAGCTTCGGTGAGTCGGCCATATTTACTTGTTCTGACGCGGACGAAGATGGCGGTCTGGAACGGTTGGTGAGCTGTGTGGGAGCGAGGTGGCGGAGCAGCCATATATACGTAGTTAACCTTTCTGTGCTGGTAGACACAGAGTGGAGGGCTCACGAGTTTGCTAGAATATTATGATTAAATTGTCGTGGCATGTTTTGATCTCTGGAATTTCGTTTTAAATTTTTTAAGTTTTGGGGTTGAGTTGTTCTCTCCCTGGAGCATCAGGCTTAGACAATGATGAAGACTATTATGATTGAAAGCTAAAACTTTCAGTATGTAAAGTTGGTTCTTTTTTTTAAGTTTTTAATAAAAACAATCACACCAACAGGTTCTTAATTTTATGTAGACTACAGCAAAAACCACCATACGATCACAACTGGCCACGTGAAAGGTTATGTCAACAATAATGTAGCTTCATTCAGTTAGCGCCTGTCGTGCTACATTTTTTGGTGCAGTGACCAGGATTTTTGGTCAACGACCGTAAAGTAACTTCAGTTCAGTCAGCGCCGGCGCGCTACATTTATGGTGCAGTGACCAGGAAGCATCTTCATCTTCAGTAAGCGCCGACGCGCTACAGTACTTGGTTAGCTGTTGTACATTAGTTTTTTATTTTATTTTACCGCACAGAAGGCCATTTTAATATTAACTGGTTGTAAATCAATTTCCATTACCGCACAGTTCCTCCTTTTGTGACTATTGTATGAACACACATTGGGTAAACACAGCACTGCACAGCAGTGCCTATGAGGTTAAATTTTCTAGTCTTTAATTTATATTCTTACGTTTTGCGAATGCTAAATACGCAACTGTTGATACAGAAAGCACCTGACCTTAAATCTACTGTCAAAATAATTAATTAAAAGTTTGTAAATTGCTTAAATAATTGTTTACATATCGAATGTCGCCGTGCTACACACATGCGACGAGATAAAACATTCTTATGATTTCTTTATCTTCACATTTTCCCAAACTACGTTTCTTTTTAATTTGTATGCGCAAATAGTCAATATGAAAGGCAAATTAGCTTCACAGAATTAAAAATTCACGACGCATGTAAACAGATGAGCCACAACCAACATTTTGAAAACAGACTGTCGAAACGACAAGATTTGACTTGACAGGCACGACACTGCAGTTCGAGTTACAGTAGAACCCTGATTTAACTAAATGCCATGGGACAGGAAATGTTTACTCTAAATCAATGTTTCGTAAAATCCGACTTCACCCCCTCGCCCCAAAATAAGCACAAAAAAAAGTTAAACCCCAGGCATGTTTCGTCTGAATTTAAGGTAATTTTAAAAAAGTATCTTGGCTCCAACCAATAACAAAACACATTTTCCATCAACAGGCAAGACACAGCCGTGAAAAGAAAAAAAAATTGGCTATAAAACTTCAAAAACTTCCAGTGGAACACTCTGCGAAATTGCGAAAGGTGAGTTAGGCCGCCCTTGCGCGCCATCAACACATCAGAAGTGATTAACACCACTGAGTCGTCAATACTTCCGTGGTCTCTCTCCCGTTCGCTCCATCAACAAAATTAAGGAAATTCCCATAAAAATTAGTAAAAAAATTTATTTAATAAAAAATGAGTTAAAAGTTTGCAAGACAACAGTAAAATAATTAAATACGTGCGGTAGCAGCCAATGTAGGCAGCTTGTACGCAGCCACGCTCGTGAAACATACTCTGTCTGCACGCTAAAAATGCTTGGCACTCGAGCGGTTCTTTAGCATCGGAGAACCAAATTATTTACTTTTACAGTAATAAATTCGTTTAAAAAGTCTGCATTAATAATACTACCTATTTTTTTTAATAATCTCGCTTGTTTTATCACAGGACGGGAGTGTAAAATATCTCGCTGCACACCACTGCGGTCTATCTGTAATATAATCATTCAATAGAACACACGGTACGGCAGCACATTCTAAAGGAGACGCAAAGCACTATCTGTGAATCAGTTCTTGTGGTGTCCACTGCCACGCTGTGCAGACTGGGTACCTAGATGCTCGTTCACTCACCCACCGCCAGGATGAGTATCTACGCACGTACTTGTTGTGCAACACAGCGGCGCGCGCTTGTTATGCAACATAGCGGCACAGCCGCGCCTGCGCGTCCATATCTCAAAATCACTCCCGCAACCAAAGTCAATGCATTTTAACCTTTTTTTTTTTTTTTTTTTCAACCAATGGTTTAAGCTTTTTCTACAGAGAAATAAGTATATACGGCAGTTGGTGCTAGTATTTTTAAAGAACTTAAATTACAATTTATCTTAGATTTTATCAAAGTCACTTTAGCAGACATGCCAACTTTTTAAAATACCAATCAGAGTACAATCCCCAAAATTAAAAAAAAAAAAATGTTCAAAATTCATGCAGCAAATTCTTGTGCACATTTTACCAACATACTATTTTAAAAAAATATATTAATTAATGCTACTTTCAATGAAAACATAGATGCAGTGTCTGTTTTCATACTCATGAATATATTATTGAAACTCACCTAATTTCCTTTAACAGGGCAAGATGGTCAATAGTTGAGAGGTAAACTGCTGTATGACAATCCATTATACTAAATATATAAAATAAATTTAGCAGAACAAAGTACACCTCTAAAAAAAATATATTTAACTTTTCAGGGAAATTTTTCTCTTGAGCTACTCTTTCTTTAAAGATGCTGCTGTAGTAGTAGAGTCAGAATCATTGCTGCCATCAGTAGCTACAGAAAAGGGTACTGTTGGTAAATTACTTACAATATTTTGTGTTGCATTTGCAGCCATCTCTTGCATAATGGCTGTAAATTTTGTCCTTTCACAGCCATACATTTTTGCAACATCCAACTTGGTAAACTTTTCCGGAACAGTGCCCTAGCATGAACTCCTACACTTTTTAGAAGACTGTGTTCGATCAAAAAATACGTTAATCATTCTGCACGTATTATTTCAGTGTCCGAATTTTTACTAACAAAAAATTACTAACTTATCTATTTATTTCGCACAATTTAAACATTTACTACGTGTTTTGAGCACTTCAGGTGATTGGTAAAATCATATTTTCCGCCGTGAGCGATGTTTGTCACACCTAAATATTGAGCAAAACACGAAATGCTGCCTCTTATCTGACTTTAAAACACACGGAAAGTTTCTCATTTATTCATTAAGGAACACTTGAACATACTGTTTTTTTTCTTCCACCAACAGACATTTTAGCAGCAACTGCGAACGACTTATCACAAGCAACTACACAGAAAAGGGAAAACTGTTACAGCATGGATTTGTACCGTGCATTAAGGCAAATAAAACACTTTCTTTCAGAGGCCAATGCATGCTGATAATATCCTGCACCGTCAACGAGAATACAAAATTTGTACAAAAGTCCACTGCATTCACAGGCCTGGCCTGCACGCACGCAAATTAACAGCAGTAAAACGCGACGCCATTTTAGAAAACAAAGCAGTCATGAAAAACTACTTCGTGCATGATTGGCTAACTGTGCGGCGCTGAACAGCAACTAGCCAATAAGGTAAGGCGAATTATTTAAGAGATATCAACCAATGAAGAAAATATACGCGAAAAACCACGAACACAAAGCCTGTGTCGGTAACGGAAAAGTCGAAATGCCCTATATATTTATGTAGTAACCAACAAGTCTTCAAATACGTACATTGTACGGGTAAATCGTACAAGTTGGCATGTCTGCTTTAGTTATTTAATACATTTTTTTTGTTATTTTTTCAAGGTTCCTAAAAATCCTTTCGTTAAATCGCTGTTTTAGTTATTCCCGAGTTCGTTAAATCGGAGCTCTACTGTACATTCGAAAGACAAATAATATGGTACAATGACTACAGATGTAGTACAATTATTCCCAAAAGTACAGTATAGTAGACTTACTTCGTTATTTACAACACGATAACTCTGTATTAAGTACAATACACATACCATAAATACTATATTCAAGGTACTCAAGGTAGTACAGCGTTGGAAATTGTGCGATTTCGCCAGCACACAGAAAAACTGTAAAATTTTTGGAAACATCCGTAAAACTATAATATCTCGAGATTTCCATACAAATTACGGACAATCCGTAAAAGTTGGCAGGTCTATTTACCAGACTACTTTCATTACTTTCCCACACTGTTTTTGGTTGGTCGACTGAAAAACCTACGTTCGAGGATTTATTGTAC
This sequence comes from Medauroidea extradentata, assembly GCA_003012365.1. Lineage (NCBI taxonomy): Eukaryota > Metazoa > Arthropoda > Insecta > Phasmatodea > Phasmatidae > Medauroidea > Medauroidea extradentata. Next base: position 15,024 of record PNEQ01000021.1, read on the forward strand.
TTACTTATTAATTGTTATGTTTAATTAAAGTAGCGTATTGCCCAAAACCCTGACCGCACATGGCATAATCTAAAATTATTCATTTGTTCCTAAATCCGAAAAAATTCCGAAATTCGGAATATGTACTGCTAGTCCCTAGGATTTTTTTACAAAGGATTGTGCACTTAAAATAGTATCTTTATTTCCAGTATTAGTAACTTACAGTGTACCAAATTTTATGGGACAAAATAAGATAAATGAATTGCTTGCATGCATAGTACTGTATCACTTTGATATTTAGATTTTAACGTGAAAATAAAAGCACTAAATAAAGTAAGCTGAATGAGTGAGATTTTCCTTAATGTACATTTTCCCGCCATTTACACTTCCTCGCTATGCCCTTCTGAAAAGTGTAGGTAAGGGATTTCACTGTACTAACATAGATTAAATTGTCCTTTCTCACTGTACTAACGTTGATTAAATTGTCCAACTTTCAAAACTTATTGTACACATACATATAGTTTCTCTGTACTGAAATTTCATTCTACCACAATATCAACATTTACTAGGGGCATGCACTTATCGTTTTATTTTCATACAAATTCGAGGTTATTTTTATTAAAAATCTGTATTATTATTTACAAAAGTGGTGTTATTTTCAGTTGCAGATAAGTACATAAAAAAAAAAACAAGGAAAATCATATGAATAGGCCTATAAGAGTGGCTGTTAGTAAATTGAAATTGATAACAGAAACAAAATAAACAAGTATAATTTACTTGTCAGTCTGTAAATTCACTGGTTTTATCGTACTTTTTCAAATTCAAAAGAGGTGACATTAAAAATAGAAACAGTAAAACTATATGCAAATAACAGTTTCTTTTGATAAAGAACAAACTGAAAACCTCAAATTAAAAACAATCTCAGTACTAACATAAATCAACACGTCCACTCTTCCCAGTATAAATCTTGAAATGCAAATTAAGTCCACTCTTTAAAAATATGTAGTAAACACAAACCTTATGCATATAAGAGTAAAAGAAAATTTAAAAAAATAATAGTAGGAAACTTGCATATAAATGTCGTCGCTTGCAGGTATTCAGAAAAATGTTTTTCACTTTAACAACAGTGACATTCAGTTCTGACAGTTCTTTGAGCCACACATTTCTAACAAGATACAGTTTATATGGCCAACACTGAACATACTGCAAATGATCCCCAACTATCACCTAGAGCACTGTAGCATTTTGACATATATCTTGCAGAGTCTGTTACAATGGATTTGACGTTATCATACTTGATGTCGTACTCTTTCAAAGAATCTACAATTGCTCGGGTACAACTAGTTGAATTAGAAGCATCTAAAACACGAACACCGCCAAATACAAGTGCTGGTTTTTCAAAGTTGTGGCCGAAATACCGAAATAAAACAAACACGCACCTTCCAGTGTGGTCTGTGGTTTCATCGCAAAACACGTCCACCTGTTTACCTTCAAGGGTTTCCTTAAGATTTTCTACCCACTGCTTTGCCAAATCTTCAACATACTTTCCCCGTAACGTGCGTGCATTTGGAAGGTCACCAGCCCATTTGATATACTTATTTAGCCATTTTTTCATACAAGGGCCGTGAAGATTTTCCAACGGAATAATGCACTTTACAAAGGTTTCACTAGTGTCCTTAATGAATTCAATCTTACCATCCTTCTTCATACTGGCTAAAGATGTCGATAATGAACACTGTCACTTGACACCATGGCTTCAAGAAACACTTTCCTTTAACCGGTTTTTGTGTTTTTTCACTGTTAACATGTTTCATGCACGACTATTTTCGGTCCCACGCTACCGAAACATTGCAAAATATAGTTCTTTCGTCACTTACATACAAGCCATCTTTTGAAAATTCGGCTGCACGTTGCTTAGCAGTAACTGGGGGTTTCGGCATGTTAACTATAAAATAACACAATTAATAAAAAAATAACCTCAAACCTCACACCACGTGTGGTAACAAAACAACTAACGCTAGCGAAACGGGCGGAAATACATATAGCAAAGATTAATTTATGTGCGTGTTCGTTTCAGGCAATATAAACACCCATAATCTATCTCAGTGATACTATCAATAGTCGAAACTCGAGATTACAGACGTGAGACAATGGCAGTTACTAGCGGAAGTTTCGAACGATATGTGGAAATCTATGTTGTTTATTTTACGTGCCCGGCATCAGATTTTAAGTGATTATATCGAAAACTTGTGCAAATAAATAGTTTTTAAGTAATTCTGTGTGTGTGTCGACTTACGGCAAATGTCTTGAAAATACGTTACGTTACTGAGAAAAATACTGTGGTAGTTATGGTGTCGTAGCGGAACCCGAGGTTAGCATAACCTAATATTGGATTTATTTTCTAATTTTATTGATATACATACTCTCACGTTTAAAAGTTTGTAGAATAAAACTTGTAACACGTCAAAACTAGGCGATTCGCTATATTATTTGTAGTAAAAACGGCAATTTTCGTACTTCTATAACGAAAATTTAAAAATAGAGTTTATTCATTTAAAAACACTAAAATTCGCGTAAAAATTTGTTTTACCGCAAATGTGAATTTTGCATGTCCCTAACCTTTACTTTTAAAGTAGGGGGAGGGAGGATATTATTGGTGTCATGAAAAAAAAAGTGTAAATCAGAGGAAGCAAGTACCAACTGAAGTGTAAATGGCAAGAATACAATACATTTTTAACATTAAGGAAAATAATTGGAGAAAAAAAAACTATGTATATAAGTGGTAAATATAATTCAGGGGAATGTAAAATTTGAATTCTACTGAGTATAATTGTAACTTAACGGACATTTGTCAACATTAAATGTTTGTTTCAGCATTTCGGAGAGGTTGCAATTATAATTTTGATTTTTGTAACAGATATAAACAAAAAACACCAGCGGCCAGATCCTTACACCAACAGGAGTATCGTTAAGAAGTTATATGTCGCCAAGAGTAGGAACACAAATTTAAGTGATTAAAACATCGAGTGAATAAATACCAACATTCTGTTTGGACAAGTATATTTTGGCCTACGCAAATTGACTAAGTCAGACTACACAATTTTAATAATATTTAATTACAATTAAAACAGAAAGAATTGTGCACAAGTACTCACAGGATGGTACTCGCAGATAGAAAAACACACAGTTGTGACTGTGCGTCCGCAGAGAAATGTTCTGCGTGTACCATCCTGTGAGTACTTGTGCACAATTCTATCTGTTTTAATTGTAATTAGTAGCCTTGTGTCCTTTCCCACCATTGTCCTAATTTTAGTAATATAAAATTTTAATTTCTGATAAGGACTGAACAGTTTTTGCTAAACAGGAGGATAACACATTGTTAATCACAACAATTATAAATTAAATATCAGGCATACATTTTAAATATTAAAAATAAAAATAAGAATGAGGTAAAATCGGAAGTTCGGTTAACTGTACTCATTATGATAGCATTACACAAAATTTATTTATTGTATAAAATTGTTTTTGCCACTTTTAACTAATTTCACACCACTTCGAAGTTTTAACACAGAATTTCTCGCAGCTTTTAACATTTTGGAACACAGACTTTGAAGATTTTTATTCGCCGCTTTAGGTGTCATTACTCACTGCTTAGCGATCAAACATTTAAGAGGGACGACAAATATACAGCAAACTGTAGCCAACAAGTTAATTAACTATGACTTGTTCTTTGTAGTATTTTACAATCTTAGTACTGTATTACAAAATGCACAAATAATTGACAAATTTGATTTTGCTGCACTTTAAATTTCTTTCATAACTTGTAGACTTAAATTAAAAATCTTAAAACAACTCCACTTTTCCATATATCCCATCTAAATTTTGTGTACTACATGTAAACATTAGTTTCAAAGGATATAGAAGATGTTTGTCAATTGGGGATTTCCGCAACATCTCTTAAATTTATTCAGATTAGAAATTTCACAATTTGTAGAATTGTTAAATTTATAAAACTTTACCAATTTGTAGAACTGTCATATTCACAAAACACTACCAATTTGTAGAACTGTAAAATTCACAAAACTTTACCCATTTTTGTACTGCATTTAAATTACAGGTTTATTGAATTTATTTAAACAAAAAAAGTTAATCTTTTCGCCTGTAAAAGAATACGCTAAAGTAATTAAGCAAGATGAAAACAAGAGGAATGCAAATTATGAGAAGTTTGGAAACTCTAAATATATTATACACGTGAAATAAATTGCAAAACTTTTATCTCGGTAGCCAAACCTTTCATATAACATTTACAAGAAAACTTAGACCCAACCACTGCAAGCAAAACATGAACAAAAACAATAATGGAAGCAACCATTATACCATATAATTTCTAACGGGACTCCCTACATATTGAACAACAAACTATAATACATGTATCTTTACCCTTTGTAGTATTGGTGGTCTGCACGGCAGCAGGTGTATAGCCGGTGGTGTAGCTGGCCCCTTGCTGCGTCCCCTGGGTGGTGTAGGCAGTACTGTAAGACGCTGCTTTGGGAGCAGCAGGTGTCACCTGCCTTGTAGTTGCCGTGTACGTGCTTGTTGTGCTGAATGCTGGCTTCGAAGCTGCAGTGGGGGCAGGGGCAGAGTAAGGATAACCAGAGCCTAAAGACAGGGCTTATAGTAGTGAACCTGGTAGAGCTACAGCACTAGGCAGCTCCACAGGTCCTGTTAGAAAGCAAGAACATGCACAAAAAAAAGTACAATCATGCAGAGAACACTTCTTGTTTTGTCGTAGCAAACGACATGCATCTGCCTGAAAATGAAACATATTTTAATACTAAAATACAGCTTATAAGATACTAGTGACTGGTATACAGGGTTTCCCAAACATTTTCTACAATAACTGCTGTGAATGTGACATAATACACAAAGGCGAATATATGTAGTTTGGAGTCCCGTCAGAATCTTTACAGCAACGAGCATGTGAATAACAATTCTTGTAAAATGGAACTTATAGTTGCTTCCAGAATTGGTATACAAATAACTTTTTTTATTTTTACTCATAAATTCAATGTAAAAACTGGTAATTGCAAAAATTTATACAATTCATCTAAAAAATATTCAGCAAAAATTACTGCCAAATTGTTTTGGACGGGCAAAAGGGGAAGAAAACAAAAGACTTCCATGTACCATATACAACATAATGCTTCACTCCTAAGCCTGCCATTTAAGCCAATTCACCCAACACCAGTGGTTTTAGAAATAGGAAATTCACATCAAGGGAATATTAGAGAATAAATGATTGTACAGGAAAGGAAATGATCTTTGAAAGAACTGTGCAATGGGAGTGCATGACTGGATTTGTTTGTATGGACATACTCCATTGCGAAATAAATGACTGTCACAAGAAAACTAAAAGTAAAAATAAGACAAGAAAACATAAATAAGCAGAGTATGCTTTAGTCATCAGGATACATACACAACATGAAATTCCAAAAACTGGAATCTGGTCAGATAAAA
>PNEQ01000021.1:21519-32350 GCA_003012365.1 Medauroidea extradentata
CCATCCCTATCATAAACTTCACATTTTCACGTAATTTTTTTGCGATTTTTTGACGGTTCCTCAAAAAGACTTCGCTATAACTGTGTTTTTGCTATTTCCATGTTCGCTATGACGTATTCTCCTGTACAGTAGAGACGGAAGTAACGAAAACAGTGATTTAACGAAAGGATTTTTAGGAACTATGAAAAAATAACCAAAAACATACAAAATAGCTAAGTAACTTTGATAACATAAAATACAAAGTGTAGTGTAAGTCTATTAAAAATAAGTTTACTGGCCGCAGTATTATCATTTTTCTCAGCACAAAGTGTTAAACCATTCATCAAGAAAAAAAAAAATGGTTAAAATTCATTGAAAACATCGGCACAAACATAGCCGGCCGAGTGAGTGACGCTGTGTTGCATAACAAGTGCGTGCCTAGATCCTCATCCAGGCAACTGGCGAGTGAACGAGCATCTAGATACCCAGTCCACATAACGCCTCAGCAGACAGAACAGGTACTAATTCACAGATAGTGCATCGCGTCTCCATCAGAATGCGCTACCGTGCAGCGTGCTTTACCGCCTAATTCTTTTCCCAATAGAATGCAGTGGTGTCCAGTGTGATTATTTTCTGACACGTCCCGTGATAAAACTCGCGTATCTATTAAATGAAATACGTTATGTCATTTAAGCAGACTTTTCGACATATTTATTAACGTAAATAATATGTTTTGTCAATGCTAAAAAAACGCTCTACTGTAAAATTTTTTTAGTCGGGCAGCAACCAGTTTGTTTCACGAGCGCGGCGGCCTGTAAGTTACAATGGCCACCGTTGTGCATATTTATTAATTTACTGTCATCTTGCAAACTTTTACTCCAGTTTTCATGGCCTTTTTTTAAATGGAAATTTCCAAAAATTTCTTGTGGCGCGGGAGAGACGGAAAGAAAGACGACTCAGCAGTGTTTATCATCACTTCTCACGTGTTGTGTGCGAGGGGGCGGCCTAACTCACCCGGTGCGCATTAAGCAGCCAGCTGCTAGTCTGATAGTTACTCTACCATCCTACAAAGTTACGCAGGTACAAAACTAATTTTCCTCATATACATGAATAGAAACTGTACTGTAAATAAACAAATCCGATTCACGCTTAAAACGTTACAACCCTCCAGAAGCCGTTATGTTATCACCAGAGCATCATCAACCAGCGAGCGTGACTCATCGTGTCCAGCTTGGGCATGGATGTTGTGTTGTTCTTTCACCACCCACATCGGCTCGCCTCATGAAAACATCGTTCTAAAAGGGGCGTAAAACCTTCTCACCAATTTTTCTACATTGCAATGCAAAGCAATGATTTTTAATTTTTCTTTTTAATGTCCGGGACAATTTGTTTTGCAACCCTGAATTCATTGTAAATACCAGAACTAAATTTTCAGTTTATGTGTCATTGTAACCCGTAGTTACAGTCATTTCACAAGCACCACACTGAAATGTTTATTTACGACACACATACATACCTGGCTTGCAGGACAAAGAGGGAAGAAAGATAAAGAAATGGGAGGTCGGCCTGCTGCATTGCATCTTTACTCGCGCGTCCCGCACCTCTGTAGCAACATCTTACCACACGGAACTTGCCAGATATTTACTGTGGGGTTATTAAAGGCTAAGTAGCGATGGACGACTATGTTATAAAGTTTAATACTGTTCTAAAATATAATATGATGAATTTAAATCCAGCAGAAACTATTTTTATGTCATTTAACCAAAAAATAATTAATTAAAAATTATTAAAAATTTTTTAAAAATTCTGTCCGAGTTATCCGAAGTCCAGGACATTGAGGTCTGAGTTATCGAGGGTTCACAGTATTTACCTATATCTGAGTGCCAAAACATATTTTTCCTGAAATGACAAGAGTATAAAATTTATTCCACATTTGTTGACTTTACTTTCAGTATGCGTTCTTCTTTATCTTTTTCAAATACATATATTTCAGCACCAATTTGTTCATACAGATATATAAATGCATTATATATTTGATTAGTCAGGGTGGTAAAAAATTTTTAATTTTGCCATTTCCCTATCATATACTTTCCCGCATCATACACCATTTTTGTGTTCTCCGTAGAAAAGTGTATAATATAGGTTCTACTGTATATCCGTAAAACTGTAATATTGAGATTTCCGTACAAATTACAGATAATCGGTAAAAGCTGGCAGGTCTGACACTGTCAACGACTTAAAACTCTATAATAAAATTTCAAATAAGTTTACTTTCCTATAATAAATCATGATTCTTTCACACTAAGTCAATGGAACCGGCATTTCGCACTGTGTTTATGTCTATTTTTGCAACACGACTAAATATTGCTTCTAGAATATAATTTTTTACGGAGGCATCTGACTGTAGAAATAGTTTGTTTCATTTAAATACAGTAAACCCTTGATCTAACGACACTACACGTTGCCAGATAAATATGTCGTTAGATCGCCAATGTTGTTAGTCCCGAGGTGATTAATTTTGATACCCCCAAGATAAAAAAATAGTTTCCCCCCCCCCTTAAAGATATTATAGAGCTATTACCGACTTACACTTTTTCTTGAAATGATATTTAGTATAACGAAAAACTGTCTTCCAAATAAAGTGGTGCTCTTTAATTCCCAGTGTGCCGGGAGGCCTGCGAGACGCTCTTGGTCTGGTTGTGTATGTAGGGGGAGGGTAGAGCAGACGGGTGGCTTTGGCTTGTCCCCCTCTCAACTCGCGGTGCACGCGTGATTCATCCTGCTTGCTTGGCGCGAACTCACACCGACAACAGAATGACTCATTATCTACGTGAAAGTATGATGCAACGATTTAAAACATGTCAGTAAAGCCCGTGGTATTTATTTTATAATTACACATGAACTGTTACAGCTTGTCGCCATTATACGATTTTAAGTGATGTGAATAAAATGCTTATAAAAGAAAAAAGTCTATTAAAAGCCAGTACGCCTATCGAAAAAGCAAATTTGGAGCCACTCAGAAGGGCTAAAAACTGACTTTTCAAAGTGCTGTCACTAAAATAACGACTGAATTACTCATCATTTCAAGTCTTAGGCCTATAGGAAAAATCGTAAAACTGTACACAACGCACCAGTTTAATGCTCTGCAACGTGAATACAGGCAAAGTGGCTCTCAGCACGCTTGTCGCAGTTTCTCTAATCACTGCCCTGTTGAACGAGCATAATTAAAAACATTATCCGCCAACATGTAGCATAATTGACTAGTTGTAGGCTGTTTTTACGCTGCAGCCATTTGCCTCATGTGCCGAGTGATCAATAACACAGCGGAAAATGTCAAAGCCGATACGAGCCGAATGCGCACAGCCTGAAGTTAACCAAGAGAAAAAAGATGATATAATGAATGATTGTTTTTTTTTCTCGCCTCTTTTGCAGATTGTGTGCCAAGCTGGTCTTTTTTTTTTTGCAGTGCTGTAATAAAAAAGACACGTGTCTCTTCATTCCCCAACCCCCTGGGCTCTCACCAGACACAGAAACAAGAGGACGGCTGGGACAGGGTAGGAAAGAAAAGGCAAACACGTGGCATTGCTCTCCGCAGCCAGACAGGCCGCTAGTTGCCACGTGACTTACCACAGTCGGCGCCGGCAGTTGATGCCTGCGCACACAAGCACAATCTGGCTTTGGCTGGGGGTGGGGGGAGTGAATGGTTACTGGCTGGCGTGGACAGTCACAAGGGGTGTTAACTATTTTTAGCCGTGTGTTTCTTACAGTACTGTACAGCACTCTCCAAGAAAAATACAAAACGACGAGCAACAACTCTAACAATACAATACAGTTACTATGCGCAGGTCAGGTGGCTGACTGCATGGCACAGATAAGGAGATATGTAGGAGTAAGGAGAGGGAAGTGCAGAGAGGAGGGCACCTGGAAAAATGTGAGATAGGCATGTAAGGTGGAGGGAGCATGAAGGAGTGAGGAGATAAGGCAGCATTATTCATCACGTCTCACATGTCGGTGTCGCGGGCGGCCTAACTCACCAGGCGGGCGCATCAACTACATTCCAGCCAAAGCTTGCAACATATTCTTTACAGTTTTTTTTTTATTTCACAGCTGCATATCACTAATTTATTATAACTTCGGTATGTTATTGTTTAATGTACACAAAATTATTTTTAAATAACGTTTTATTGCAATCTGTTGCACTTTGCTTAGCTTTGCTGAATTTTGAAAATATTAATATTTCCAGGGTCCCTGGAAATTATGTTGATGGATCGTCAATGTCAAATCGGGTGTGTACTCTACTGTATATTTTGTAAAAAAGAGACGACTGACTCCGGGGGAAAGAAGGCTGGCCGGGTCAAAATCAGCCCAAAATATATCTATTCCTCTATTACGAACTTCCCATTTTTATGACCCTTTGCCTGGGAACTGTATAGAGTATTAACAAGATTTGAGTATAAATATTAAGAACTTTATTTTTTTCTCATGGGTGCAGTTAATTTCTTTGTAATATTTGTACTTTCTTCTGCTTTCCCATATCACTTTTCAGTGCACCTGCATAGCGAACCTAAGCGTTTATAGCATAGCCAATAATTTTGTTTACCACTTTTAACTTTTCCATTCCCACTTGAATCACAGACTCGGTATTATTCAACAAGTGACATTTTCTTTTTATTTACCATAATGCATTTTCAATTAACCAATTTAACAATTTCACAATGAATTCTGTAAACTAGGATAAAACTTGGCAAACAAAATATCAAACTTATTCCACTAGAGAAAACTTAACACAAGTTACCTTTAACACCGCTTACACCAACTTCTTTCACTGCGGTATATTTTAACCACACATTCTTAGTCACACAAACACTTCGTAAACATTAGAACGGAAAAGAAAACAGCAGCAGCACAAGCTCAGAAAATTCCACAAGTTGCGCACTGCACTATAGACATTTCGTAACAGTTTAACTTATGTTCATGAATGTACATTTTCATATTAACAAGAAATTAGAAGAAACTTCACGTGAAAAATAAAAAAAAATTCAGGAAAATTATATAAAAGACTGAGTAATAAGTAATTCCCCGTAATTTTCACTTTTTATATTTGCCAAATGAAGTTTCCCAATTTGTTCAATTTTTCCTGCTTGTAGCCACTGTGTTATTCTTAGAAATTTGCATGCTTCTATTTGTATTATGGCTCTGTTTCAGTCGCCATACTGAACTTTACTATATTTCGATATTTTGGAATTACAGTAGAAACTCTATGGATCATTTTTCAAGGGACCAGAAGAAAAAATTATGCACACGGACCAAATATGCATGTGGACTTGCCTCTATTTTCTACCTAACCTCAAAATCTGAAGTTTTACTTTATGTGCATAGCTGACTGTCACGGCAAAACATAAGAAAACTCTCTACAAGTTATTATTTATTATGCTAACATAAATTACAGAAAATAAAAAAAACGTAAATAGGAAATTAAGAAAAATTACTGTCATTTTTTAAAAACTTTTTTAATTTAAATATTACGTATTTACGAGTGCAATAGTGAAATTACATTCCGTTACATAACCATCTAAACACGCTGCACTAAAAATGGAAATGACTTTAAAACCCGTCTGTTTATAATAAAACATTTTCAAACACATTTAGCATATTTTAGGTTAAAGTTACCGATAACTGCATTAAAAACAAAGACAAACGAAAGTAAAAGGATCACATGTGATCGATAGAGTCCAAGACAATAGATAGTGCTAGCGTCGGCAATTCTTTCTTGCTACCATCTTCAATTTATTGTGCCGTGAGCACAAGTGTTACATGCGAAAACTGTCATTCTCCCGTGACTTTGCACGTGATCAACTTCGCCGCGATGTTTCTTCTGTGTTCTATTTCCAAACAAGTTAAGATGTCTTTTCGTCTTTCGTTATCTGTGACTCTTGACATCTCGTGTTTATATTGTGCAAATCGCGGGAAAATTAAAATATCGACTAGGCATGTTTACTTTGTGGGCAGCCATGATTGTCTTTTACCATTCGCTAGAACTGTTCGTTTTAAAATTTACACGGTATGTTGAAATTAATTTTAAAAAAGATCGATACGCCTAAATTTTTGGCTGTGGGACAAGATATTTTGAGCTATGGATGAGGGAAAAATGGTACTTATGAAAATGATTGATATGGACTTCTTAAACATTGTTTTAATAGGAAAATTTTCGGGACCAACAAAAATTAACAGATACGGGAAAACGATGGAAACGAAAATGATGTAACGAGTTTCTACTGTATGAGAAGAAAAAAATCAATCAGCTACTATACCACAAATTCTATTTACCTTGAACTACAATACAAGCATTGTAATTTAGTTAGGTCACAATTTTTAGGGCAAATTATGATTGTAAAAAATTTGGCATATAGATTTTACAGTAGAACCCAGTTATGTTTCTGAGGGCTCAAAAAATGTTTACATCATAAATGGGAAAACATTTTAAGAGGGTAATATTCTATTATAAACCAGTTTTAGGGACAAAATAAGAGTAGCATTATAGTCAGGAAAAAATAAGTGGGAACACTATGCAAGGGTTCTACTGTAATGTAATAACACATTACTCGCTAAATCGCTGTGTCTGTAATATAGTGAAATGTAAATAGAATTTGAGGTATAATAGCATATTTAAAATTTTCGTATTATAATTCCAAAAAAGAGAAAAATAATAAAATTAAATATGGCAACTGAAATCGAGCCTTAAGTTACACAGAGAAACCACACATTACCAACAGAAGAAGACACATTGCATTTTCTCTTTTATTAGATTTTAATTTTAAAAAAAACCAGAAAAAAGAAGACTTCAGTGAAAAGGACATTTCCATTACCTAAGCCAGGTTAATAAACCTCGACGCAAACCGAAAATGTAAACATGTCGGTAAAAAAATTTAATGGTTGGCTAATAAAAAAATGGTAAAAAGTATACGTTGGGGAAACCCTGTACGCACGACAAACTCAAAAATAAGATAATACAAACCTTGGTAGTGGGTATCTGTTGTGGAGTAGGTAGCGGCAGCAGCTGCAGCTGGCTGCTGGTAGTACGTCTTTGTACTGTCATAAGCCGTCTGCGCAGCACGGCCATAGCCGTAGTCGTATGTAGTTGCTGCCGCTGCTGTCCCTGCACCAACTACTGGCACAAAGTAGAGTTCTGATTCTACACCATTCCTCAGGTTTTAGGAAATGGAAACAATCGAATAGGTAAAAAAAAACTTATATAAAGCTGATAGATGACAAATACCATTAGCAACCTTACCAACATTTCAAGAAGAGAATCAGTAAAACACCAACTAGATGTTACATTCCAGTGTAAATTGAATGCAGCAATTTTTATGTTTAAATCCATTGCTCCCACATTTTGACCGGAACCATGCAAATTTATCAAACCTACAAAAGTTAACAGGTTTACAGTTCTAGGAAGTTATAGAAACCAATTTAAATAAGCATGTATAATACCTATGCAATTATTCGAATAAAATAAACGTATTGCAATCGCTGTAAAGAAAAAATCACACTATGATAAACATCCGAATGACACACACAACCTTCAATTTAGTTATGAAATAAGCCAAAACAAAAAAAAAAATGTTTCGTACTAGTATTAATGTTAAAAAGAGTGTCACTGCGAAGTTTAGAATAAACATTTACTGTAACATTTGTTTTAAATAACCTACGTAAACACTGATAGCACCACGTTTGATTTTATTAAATGCCTAAATATATTTCAAGTCAAACTTTACAAGAAATAATAAACACAAATTTCACGTATGCTTCATAATTGTATTTTGTTCCAAATAGGTATATATTGTAGTTTCAATAAATAGGTTAGGCATTCTCTCAAATGCACGCCATATGTTTCCATTTCTAACTTCAGACTTACACGTGGTAGTATCCATATAACATGATACGTATTAAAAGAACTGCACAATATGGTTTCAGCATCTAAATCAGGAAGTTCCATGGGTGAAGAAACAATTGAATCGATTTGCATAGTTCAAAAAATAGCACATGCACACACCATTTTGAAACTGCCCACTGAAAAAAGTCACCAATTAGCTTTCAACTTATGTTTTCCTGGTTAAAATGCTACCTTAATTTGGTCCCTAAAATTGCTTTGTAATAGGATATTACCCTCTTATATTGTTTTCCCATTTATAAAACAAACATTTTTTTAGTCCCTTCAGAAACATTATAGCAGGGTTCTACTGTATTTTCTAAGAGGTTCGTACGACTTACTTAAAGTATTGTGAAACAGGCACTGCATAATCAGTGACACTCAACAACATGTTATGTTCCACTCTTGTGAACAACAAATACTCATTTTTATAACTGAACTATAAACACTAAATTTACAAAAATAACTCAACTTTATACATTACCTACATGACACTGTGTTGGTTACATGTATCATAGATCATACCCGGCCTGTAATCGCCAAGAACACGATATTAAGACGTGTTTCAGAAGAAGACAAGTAGTTGTAGCAATGCAGCATGCCTACAAAAAAAGTCGCTAAGAAATAAGTAGGTAATCTGTTCAGAGAAAAGAGCTACTGAAAATGAAAAAATTTAACCAACCTTTTATTTTAACTGAATTTGTGGGGAAACACGGTTCTTGTTGTAGTCCTATACATAAAAATGCATTTTTAAGGCGCTGACTCAACAAATTCTTTTTTTTTAAGCAAGTAAGTGGTTAATTCAAGTCCACCTGCGATTTTGTGCCTGTCAGCCGCAAAAATTAAGGCCTACATATAATCAAATAAAAAGGTCAGAATACCTACACCTATATACTTCCCGGTCATATAAAGTGTACTTGTTTAATAATATATTATTACTCACACAAACCAAAGAAAAAATATTTGCACCATGCCGTAAGTAAACAAACAACGGACAACGATTACGAACGTATCAACATGCCGCATGGTAACAACAAAATTAAACTGAGAATCCTATGTTGCAAAGTCCACGCCTTCAAATTATACTACGAACTCTTGGGGGAAAAGACCACATCTGTTTAAAACCCACGTTATTAACTAAAAATTCACTAAAATTTACATCATTTTGCAAACAGTACGCCAAAAACACAAGAGTAATTTTTTACCACTGTAGAAACTTGAAAACATCACAACACACTGTCAGAGAAACTATTGATCTGACAACACTGGCGAGAACCACTGAAAATTCTTGTACAAAGCACCAAAAAAAAATCATATTCGAGACGAAAAAATGGTACCATGCGTCAAATCCACTGTTTCACACAACTACAACATCGGTACGAATAAATATTGTGGAACTATAAAATTGGTATATGTACCAAGAAAATGGTACATTGTGTTTGCAGAAAGGTTTGTTTACCAAATCTCGAAATTCCATAAATATTTTTTTTTTTTTTTTTTAGAATTCTATGACTCCCCTAGAGGTCTTAAATTCCCTGACTTTTCCCAGTTTTCCCGGTCGCTCGCCACCCTGATTTAGGTTGTGAGAGCGCAAATTTTTTATATGCAGTCTACAAGAAATGCTGTAAGTTAATTTTTTTTAAATAATGTTAGTCGCATGACTATAACACTGATATTTTCAAAGGTAGGCTCTACCACAAAGGATAGTTTGTTGGACAGTCTACTACTTGAAACTTAAACTAGACTTACACGGCTTTATGACCTGATAGTGCAGAACCAAATTGTAGGCAACAACGAACATTTTAGTTTGAAGATGTTTGCTTGCACTGTCATATGCTCTTGCAACTTGAGTTTGTTGTAACGTGAGCTGGGCTAGCTCACCCTTATTATGTTTCAACATGTGTACCTAACCATTTTCATTTCTAAGAAGATTTGAACTGTGAGCTTATGAGCCCCCGCCAATTAACTCGCTAGTCCCACTCTCCTGTTAAGATGTCATATGTTCATATATCTTCGGGCAGCCTTGGCCGTCTTTATGCCATCCCACCCCTTTTCCCTTCCCCTCCGGGCCGGCTAGTCCGTGCCGCCGACGCTTGCCTCAAGGCATTCTGCCTTCGCTTCTCGACCAGTTTGGTTCAAGGGATCAACTCGTGGCCGACGTGGCACCCGTGACTTCTTCTGGTAATGTTTGGTATGTTTTGATTTGATTCTTAGTTTTTCTTAATCCTTTAGTTCTCGCGTTCTGTTTTGCTTTCACGTAATTAATCAGTTTTCCGTTATGTGGTGCCGTTCCCGGCACAAGTTGACCAACGCTCCACTTAACTTACCATTGCGGTATGCATTATTGGTTGATATTATAGAAATTGTTAGTAACTAAATACACATAGCAGTTATTTGAATTTTCTTAGTTTAATTCAGTATTGCTTGAGACTATTTCACCTTGTCCCAGTGTTTGAAATTACATCACCTTTTGGGTTAGTAGTGGGTGTGGTGGGAAGTGTGTGCCTTGGCATGAGATATGTGTTTCTCGTCCTAGACTCACAGCCGTCGATATTTAAAATTGTGCCCGTGTCATACACTGCCAGCACAATAGGGTCATTTCATGTCAAATCACCTAGGGCCATGTGCTCCAATGTCACAGATTTCGTTAAAATTTTTTGTATGCATACATAGCTATAACACGAGTATCTTTGAATTATTTCAGATTTTTCAGATAAAAAATGAAAGAAAGAGAAATGTTCAAAATTTTCGGTATTGAAGCATATGATTTTCTCAGATGGTTTCACCAGTTTACTTAAATTACCATAACACCCACAATTTACATGCTATCTGGCTCATTCAAATTGCAAATTAAAGCTTATTTTTCATGCTTTTTAAATATTACCAGAGAAGTAACCAATTTCTTAACAAAAAATTTACAGT
>PNEQ01000024.1:0-12178 GCA_003012365.1 Medauroidea extradentata
GGGAGAGGTGTGTAAGAAGGGAGAGAGGGGAGATGAGAGAGATAGAGATGGAGGGGGTGGGGAAAGGGAGTGGAATGAGTGGAGAAAGGGGGAGAGAGAAGAGGAAAAAGAGAAGAGGGAGAGGAAGGGGGGAGCAAGAGTAGCTGCAATCTCAGAACTGATAAAATTTCATCAAATAAATTTTTGTAAACTATTTCACTGTGTGAAACTTAAAGTGAATAAATAGAACATAAAGAAACAGCTGTTGAACTCTATTTGTTAGAGTTAACCCTTTGCCGGCAGGTGGGAATACTGTATGTGAAACTAAAGAAAATGCAAAAACATGCAAAGATTTTCGACAAAGTCTACTGAGCCTCATCTACTCAGGTACAACGTTGGCAATAACAACAGCTTTCGTAATCACAAAGTAACGCGAATGCAACAACCACATCACAAGATAACAATGATGCAAGGTGCAGTGTTAAGTGCACTCATTGAGTTTACTATTTTTGCAGTCATAAAACTGCAACCAGTTTATATAAACACCATGAAAAGGATCAAAATATGTATTCACAACGAAGCCAAAACCACAAGAAGAGGACTGAATAAGTTTATGAATAAAATAAAAGCTGTGCAAAAAGTTTTTAATTGAAGAAACTGACAAATTGAAACCTTTAATGTCTGTGCAGACCTGCCATGAATAATTTGTGTACTCTCAACAATTTTGTGTAATTTTTACATTAGCATAAAAAAGGCTAATATTGTAACGCACATTGAAGTACTTGTACCCTACAATTTAATTAATATACGTACTGTAATTTAAACTGGATGTGATAAATAATAATAATAATAATAATAATAATAATAATAATAATAATAATAAACAAAATGTATATATAGTGTCTCACAGCAAAATTAATGAAATTTCTAGTCCCCTTTTATATATTTAATTTTCTCACAACGATGGCAATTGGACGAGAAGATGATTGACCTTCTACTATGTACATTAAGATTACATGTGACTTTCTGAGTGAACATAGGTACTGACTCTGGGGGGGTCCAAGCGATATGCCTCCCCTCTCAAATTTAAAAGAAGGGACTCGCCTACCTCCCCCCAAATTAAAAAGAAGACTCTGCCCCTTGCTTAAAAAATTAGAAATGATATTAAAATATCAAACCTAGTCATAAACTTAACTTGCTCCTAACTATCTAATTGGAAATCTTATGTAGGTATAAGTAAAATGTTTTTAAAATTTTCTGAGTCACTGTGGCAGTACGAGCACCAATTACCATAACAACGCAAAACTCAGTGCTCGGACAAAGCTCGTAACTGGTGAACATGATGCGCGCTCTATCTAGCAGCGCCTGACTGACAAACAACCCAGCCTAGATGGTGCACGCATCGCTTTGCGTATTAGTATTTGGTAGTACGTGGCTAGCAGTGTTTGGTGCTCTATTTCATGACCAAGCAAGTTGATTGCATACGCGATATGCATGATTACTGAATGGTGACTGGCTGTAAACCAGGTAAAGTGTATTTAGGCACCCACACATTGTTCTTCTAGCTCAACAATGGTTCCAGCTCCTCAACCAGCAAATCACAAAAGAAACTTTCAAAGTCACTGCATAACTTAGTTTCATTTGCTTGTACACGATGGCACCAAACATGCTGCTTTCTGTAAGATTTTCGAATCAGCATATGACCTTAGGCTATTGCAGTTCTCAACTAAATTAGACCTAACCTTCATTGAAGATGGCTTCAAAAATTGGAAAAAGGCACTTGAAAAAATTTAAAAAGCACGAAAAGTAAGACTGCCACAGGGAAAAATTTTTAAACTTGAATGCTGCTTCTGTTGGAATAAATATCTCCCGTCAATTATCTAGTGTGAAATCAAAACAAATGGAAGAAAACTGAACTACACTGCCGAAAAAATATTTTTCACTCAAGTATCTCACTAGCCAAGGACATGCAGTGAGAGAACATACAGATGAAGATTATCGTCAGCTAAAATGTGGTTAGAATGGGACTCGTACAAGTGGTATTCCTATGACATCTGTAATGAAATGTTAGAGATTATGAGTCACTCAGTACTGAAGCAACTCATCAAACAAATAAAAAATGTAGTGTATTATGAAATCATAGTGAATGAAATATCTGATATAGCCATCCACGAACAAGTCTCTATTTGTTTTAGAATAGTTACCTATTCGAGATCAACAATGACTATGAGCCAGCGCCAAACTAAATTTCGTGGCCATTTTGAACTGCCATCGAGATCTCACACATTCAATTGACCTAGATGAAATAGCAAAGTAATTTATTTCACGAGTGGAAATACGACAGCAAACATTAGCTTTTAAGATCAAATGACAAAACTTTGATTGGCCACTGAATTTTCAAATTAAAACAAAGCATTAGTGCTGCTTGTTTTGGCAGCAAAATTGTAAGATATATTTACCTAAATGAATGACAGTTGCATTGTTTAATATAAGTCACACTGTGTTTAACATTTCCGAATTGTATGATCTATTTTTATTAACAATTGAAAGTTGTATATGTATTTACAACTGCTATTAATTTGTCATATTGCAGGAAAACAAGGACAAATATAAGCTGGAGTCGAAATGTTTTAGTACCTCAAAATTGTAAACCCTTAGATTAGAAAATATAAATTTTTGAACTAATATGCAAGCATTATTACTGACAGATTTCACATCAGATTAGGCTTGCATCACGTTACAAGACAGTGTTGCCTGTGAAAAAGTTTAATAAAAGTACGAGATCTTTTTATGTGGTGTAAAGTAGCATGCTCTTTGGGGTCATAGTAATTATAACATTACCAGGCACCACATGCACCCACTTTGTTTGGTTTTATATATAAATTAATAAATCTTGGCCTCCCCAACATTATAGAGAGTGTGTGTGTTGAAGAGAGGGAAGATATAAAAACAACCAAAATCACTGGAACAAAGCTTGCTTCATATTACCTATGGCATACTGGCTGAGAAAAGTTAAATATGGAACTACCATAGAAAGAAATTCCATACATCTAACCTAAGCTACTTCAGGTACTCTCCTCATACAATAGGAATTTATTTATTACTTAGCTAAAATCCTTAGATTTTTCAGGCTACTTACTGACCCAGTTCTTTCACAGAAAATTAGGTAAACATGCTTCATATGTATTTCTTTCGAAACTACTAATTAAATTTAAACTTTACCTAACAATAATACTGATTACAGTATATGCAATAAAATGTTTTTAAATGTACTATAATGACATTATTACTGATAAACTTAGTCTCAGTATGCTTCACATTACAGTAAAAGTTTAAACAAATACCTCTGCTGCCAAATTTTTATAGCCCAGTTAACATGACTAGTGTGGTAGATAAAGATGGATTAGTATTTCCTGAAAAGTTCCTGTGTTTTTGATCTCTACTAAACTCAGATGTGAGACAGCTTGTACTGAACATTTGTTTTCACTCTTATTGGGTGCATATGTACAAACATAATGAGCCCATAGCAAGAAACACCAAGAACTAAAGGATTTTTTTAAAAATTATTTAGAGGGTTATCTACATCACCCAGTTACATGCTGTAAGGTTTAGTAAGTGATGGTTTGCAAACTACACTATCTAAACATAATAAAATGACAAAAACGGCTGGCAGGAAACAAAAGGAGAATAGCGTAGAGCGTACCAGAGTCTGGCAGGGAGTTAAAGTCGCCGCAGAGTAGCAGCTGGATGGCGGAGGTGTCGGGCTTGTGGCCCGGCCGGAAGCTCTGGCTGGCATCTTCCAGGATGCTGCGCAGCTCGTTGGAAAGCATCATGGTCTGGATGAGCTTCACGTCACAGAACTCTGGGTCCCAGTGGATGTGCGCAGTACACACCAACAACGGCTGCTGCACCTGGCTCGCGTCGGGTGGCAAACCTAAAAACCACAAAGCCAGTACTCAACCCATTGTCGACAAACTAACACAATTAGATATTACATGGACACATTTTTCTCATTTTGACAGATGGTACACCCTTCCCTTGTAGAGCAAAAACATCCAAATTCTCATACATTTAGAAACAAGAGAGGAAAGGGGTATGGTACTAACACTAAGTGAACCAAAAAGTATGGATTCTACACCTTTTAAAACATCAGAAATGGTGTCTTACTACTGTAAAACTACTAAATGAATAAAAACAAGTTTGGTTTAGTTACGTTATCTACATTCAATACCATGCCAAGGTCCAGTGTAAAATTTAGATGGTATAAAAAAGAAGTGTCTGCAAATGAATTACTTTATGCCAGTGAAAAACTGATGAAATTTTAGTGAAAAATGTCCAGGATTGCTTATTACAGTACTTGCATATTTTACGAATAAACAGCATGTCCGCCTTCGAAGTGCATTTGTGTACCAAACATATCCAGAACAGTTACTGGAATGGTTTGCATGTACTAAATAAAGCACCTACTTTTTTCATAGAGTATAAATAATTTATTATTAAAAGTTACTTGAGTAAACATTGTTGGAAGGACAAATTCTAAATGAGTGTAAATGACTGCTTCTAACCACTGATGCCTTGAAGCAGTTTCACAATAATCAATTTTTAATTAGTAAATTTTAATTTTCACGAGCTGAATTTCTGTTTTTTACATAATCAGAGAACCACCTCTGTTTTAATTGGTTTCACCCAGTCACATGTCATCCAATTGTGTGTCATATCTGATCATCCCACTATCTTCGCAGTTTTAACTGTTTTTCTCTTGAGTTATGCTGGTTTTTTAATTTGAATTTTCACTTTACTTTTCAATTATTTTTGTTTCCTTGCGTTTTATCTGACATAACTCGTTACAGAATTTATTATATATATATATTATTTTTTCTCTCTTATTGACGCATGTCACGGTCAACCATTTGACCCTGGGCAACGAACTGTTGGATTGCTACAGCCACGTGATGAGCTTTACCCCCCTCCCTTCCACTAGTAGCACATCAGGGCTTCATTATCCGGCACTGAGGCACAATGTCTATGTTGCCTCATGTAATGTACTCACTGCATCAATTGAGATATTATCTTCACCACCCCAGACTCCCGAAACTGGCCAATGATACGGGTTCTAACAAGGGCTATATTGTCCACAACAATTACGAGGAAGAATTACGTTAGTCTAGCAAATTAATGCAACATTGGTATGCTCCACATCACAATGCTGTAGACACCCCAAGGTGCAAGGACTAGATTTGGCAACAAACATCTTCCCTGCGAAGGTTCACACACACACACCAATATACACACACACACACACATATATATATATATATATATATATATATATATATATATATATATATATATTCGGAATCCCTGGACTGAAATAGGAGGCTGATATGCCAAACCTAATTTCTTGTACACTTTTTAGTTGCACTTTTGTGAGCGGCAATGCCATACCATTCGTCCCAACGGGAACTGTTGTTTTTATCTTTTCCTAACATAATATTTTTACCGTCTCATAATGAATTTCATAACTTTAATAATATTATGATTTTATTCACAATTAACTTATGTGTCACACATTTTCTGTTTTGCAACAATGTGTATGAACTGGAACATGCCTGACATTGATGTACTGAGAATATTTAAAAGCTGAAGAATGTTCAATGGTTGAATTAATTTATTTCATGACTTTTTAATAAGGTTTCTATGTTTGTAAGAACAATTACATAATATTTTAGCAGAAGATGTCTGCTTGGCATTTCCCACCCGGCTGCCATGTTCGGCAGTACTTGTCTGGTCACCGAGCTGTACGAATTGTGCGCATGGAGGCTCGTTCTCATACATCGCCCTGGGGCCCGCAAATTTTGAGCCAGTTCATTTAAATTTTAACAATTTAAGTAGTTATCAGAACATCTGTTCTTATTAAAGCCCCAGGGACAGACATGTGCAAAGATGACCTTTTTCCTAGTATCTCGTTTAATTTCAACTAAGTATCGCTGTTGGCTTTGAGCCACTTTTTAGTTTACGTTTTTTGAACGTGATTGCGGTGTGGCTGACTTTGGCGACCCAGTTCTAGGATACTTTCATGTGAAATTTATCACACTTTAGTTCTCAGTGTTATTTGTGTCTTACTCCACGTGATAATAGCTAGAGTAAATATCCAGTGATTTCAATTCTTTATCCGAGTGTTGAACGCTCCTCCGCAAGTGCACCACTGCTGAGCCACAGGTGTGGTAGGATCCTACCACCATGCCACCTGCATCCAAGATTTCACCGAAACAGCAGGGAGCAAGGGATGACCTACAGACTGTCGACCCACACCAATAATGCAGACAACAGGTAACTGGCAAAGGGTACATCTTCCATCCACCTCTGACACTAGCTAACCCTTATAACCATGTTATTATTTAGGCACTAACTGTTGTGTATGGTTACATTGTTGAAAGGGAGATGATGTGTCTCTTGCTAACACTTTTTAGACATATATCTATTTTCCTATGTTGTGAACCTGTGTAATTATACATATAGAAGGAAGTAAAGTTTAGAAAATAAAATGAAATGCTGCAGTTGCCAGAACATTGTATTTATTTTGAGTTATCCATTGATTTCAGACACAATAACTACATTTAATTAATTTTAAGTAACTAGTATACTTTGATCACTTTTGTATCACCAGGTTTTCTGGGACAACACACAGCTGCAAAGGCAAACGTCCATGATTTTACTACTCCAAATAATTCACTCACATAGCAAGTCTTTCAAAAATTACCAAAATATGTAACGTGAATTGCTACGGCCTGGTAAAATAAAACAATATTGATTCTAAAAGCAAAATTCACCCAACAACTCTTGGTGCCTCTAAATAAAGATAATAAATACATGTAAATATTATACTTAGCCATGATAACCAGACAAGCAACAAGAGAGGCAGCATTACAAACAAATAACTGCCAGAAATAATAAATTTATAACACAAAATGGATATTTTTAACTGTTCTTATAATTTACTTCAGTTAAAAAAATGTTCGTAGGAAAGTTTCAAATCACTGTGAGGGTTAATAAAAGGGGGAGGGAGAAGGAACATGACATATTTGAGAATTCCCCTACCCCCTTTCCTGCTGCCCTGTGCTATTTAAGCAGTTTTAATACGGTATTGGGGGCTTGACCCCATGCCCCCAGTCCCTTCTGACTATGTTCCTACTGCCATTTTGAAAATATGAACACACAATGAATGAACTACACAGAAGTTGAGGCAGCTTACCAAGAACCATATCTGCGCAAAGTTTAGAGAAATGTAGAAAAATATTTCCTCACATTTCATATTATGCTAAAAATATAAAAATTACCACCCGTTTCAAAAATGTGAACATTCTATATAAGAAAGAAATATTATATAGTATGAGTACCACATTTAATGAAACTGCAAAAAAATATTTCCACATGTCATATTAAACTAAAAATATAAAAATGGCCACCATTTTGAAACTTTATACACAGCACGAACTAAATACATAAAAGTCACGCCTCCTTACTAGCTACTGTATGTGTACAAGATTTGATACAATTCTAAAATACAGTTCTGTAGATATCTAGTGCGATCAAGAAATATTAAATGATACCTTTATGAAAACATAAACATGGTACAAATGAAATACACAAAAGTCAAGTTTAGTACTTCTAAACTCATGAAATTTGGTTCAAAAGTTTAACTAGAAGGATATGGAAGGTGAGTGAAAAGGGAGGGAGAGGGAGAGAGAGAGAGGGAGAGAGAGTGTGAGAGGGGAGGGAGGGAGAGACACTGTCAGATGGACAGATATATGTAGGGTTACCAGACGTCCTCTTTTACCCGGACGTATCCTCTTTTCAACGCCTCGTAAATTGTCCGGCCGGGTTTCAAAAAATTAGCCAAATGTCCTCTTTTTCAAGAACAGACAGCCTAGATGATTTTTTATATGGTCACTATGACACGAAATGTTTAGGAACGGTGCCAACAGGCTTCGCGTTTATGTGCAACTTCTTTGCTTGGGAAGTTATTACGTTGTTCGTTTGTTATACATATGTTTACAGAAAAGTGCAATTGTCAGTTTATATTGAATACTATTTCATTCTGTGTTTTATTTTGTAGTGCTAACATACATGGAGTTAATTTATAGAAATTATGTTTGCTTTTTTTAAAATTTACTCTATTAAACTACAAAATGATAAAGTAACTAATTCATACATTTCAAAAAAAATTTAATGGCGTACTTGACGTGTTTTTTAAGAATCCTCTTTTTTATTGCTTTGAACAAGTATGTGTCCTCTTTTTGGGTTACATTGCTGTGGTAACCCTAGATATATGAACAGACACACAAAAAAAGTGATCTCCAGAAAGTAGGTTAAAAACTATTACATTGTATGCAACTCTGACTGAAGATGTTTGGGCACTAAACATTTAGAAGCCAAGAAATACTATCGGTGACCTGGATATGTGTCATACCTGACTGTCACAACACACCTAGTACAGAACTACCACACAAGCTTTCCAGAAATTGTCTTTATTACAAGACCTAAAGTAGTGGAAGTAATGACCAAATACTCTAGTTTTACTTATAACTTTGTAATAAAGTTTAATTTAGTGCTATATAGGAGTTTTGTGTGTGTGCATGCATGCGCACATATAGCAAACACACATTGACGAACGACAGTCTGAAAAAGGCATTGCTAGCCATGTTGTACTGCTTTGAAACATTGTTACTAATTGTTAACATGTCCTGTGTGTTTTCTTTCTGTATTTGGGCAAAATAGGTGCATGTGGAGTAGTTTTGTAAAAATATTTCTCCATACACTGCAATGCATTTGAAGTGCTTGGCTAGCAGCACAATAAAGGATGTCACTCACTAAAACTGTCCCTTTCACAGTCTCAATAAATTACTCCTGAAAATAAACTACCTCAGACTATACGTAATGCACATCAAACCAAATAAATAAGATGAAAACGTCAGTGCTCGCTCACAAGGTATTAAATATTCCTTAAACGAGTTAAATTTCTATGTTTGTGTAACAATAGCATGAAATAACTGTAACTTGATTCATTAAAGCAATGCATGCTCCCGTTTATAGCAAATTTCATCTTCTAAGGCTCTGTATTGTGAAAACAGTGTTACTTGGTTTCATGTAACTATCGTGAGGTGGTGTATACTTAACCGCTTTTACATAACCAAAGAAAAAATTGTGAAAATGGTTTTTACAACGAACACAAATTTAACAAAGGTAAATATTGTAGTTGGAGTAGGCTGAAATATCTCAATGGTTTTACCAAACATGTGTAGATCAGGAAGAGTTACACACGACTGCCACAGCGAAACTGTAGTGAGCAGTCTCAGCCTTAGGCTTTTAAAAATAAAACAATTATTTATCATCCAGGACATGGCAATGACGAGCCAAACCTTAGGAATTAAGTAATATGGAGCCAGTATAGTTTAGTTAAATATTCCATAAGTCCAATAGTACATGCTACTATAGCTAGATGCATTCCAAGGTCGCAGTAGAAATAAACAATATCACTAGTGAGCTCTCAGTTATTGGTTGGCTTGTTATATTAAGTGTGTCTGCAGTATGAAATTGTACCAATGCTTTAGTGCTGTGTTTGCAGTTCAGACTTATTGATTCAAACGTTCACTTGCTTCCTTTTTGTATCCTCTGTGCACATGAATAGTATATGATCGTTGTTCTTGAGAGAAAGTTTTGGTCCACCCGTACCTTAGCAAAATACAAGCAGAGGCATCTAACCTCACTTACGAAAGGCGAAACATTTGACAGCTGATATCTCGCATAACAAGTGGAGGCGGTGCGGTAGCTTGTTACATAGTCAATGACGTTCAAATGCGGAAACACGCAGTGATACACACTGCAACCTTGGAATGGATGGAGTAAAGCTGTTGCTATGCTGAGTTGCTACACTAAAAAATTAGCAGTACCAGACCTCATGCATGGAGAAAGCAAAGTTATTTCATGAAGCTTTAAGCATAAAGGGAAAGTTTAGTGCCTCCTCTGAATGGCTAACCAGATTTAAGCAGGGGGAAGAAATTTTTGAAATTATTGTACAAGAAGAGAAACTAAGTGCTAACATACAAGCTGCTGAGCAGTTCTGTATGGCCGTGCTCTAAGTGCGTGCCCACGGAGCAGCGAGAGATTAAATTACCAATGCCTGGCGCTGCTTCCTGCTTGCCTGGCAGAGAGAAAGGGGGGCTACTGCTAGCTATTTCACTCTCCCTTCAGGCCATCTTTTCCTATCTCAAGCTAAGCATCATGCACAAGATAAGTCACATGCAAAGTCACGACAAACCACACAGCACAGGACTTTCGTAAACATTTATTTGGGTAAATATTTGCTGTCAGAACATACTGCAGCATAGCACAGTCATTTATGAAAGGAGGAATAATAACACGTTTACAAACATTTTAATGGTATTACACATGTCTAGATTGTTTGTTAAATATTGCAGTTGTTAAATGCACTAAAGTTGGTTACAATAACTATGCCAAAAATCTTTGTTTCCCATGCAGTCATTTTACTCTTCATTGGTGAAAAACTCGCATGGTGTGGTGGCAAGTGCGATGCCAGCCGACCGGCTAATATTTGGCACAGGCCGTGTGCGGCTGGTCTGACTAATCAATTTAAGTCCTTTCAATTTGTGTCGCTACTTTCAACAACATAACCTCTATGTAAATTGAGTACTTTAACAGTGAAATATTTTTTTAAAATACTTTTTGAAAACAACTGATATTCAAACCTATTTACTACAAAAATCAGGTCACTTCAAGTTTATAATACTGAGATTTCCCTATGTCTATTACACACGAACCCACACAGTAGAAAGCACAATAATTCTGGTGTTCGGAGACAGTTCCTATCTCAGTTACAGTGGTTCCACTACATTCAGGACATGACATGTTCTTTTATATAAGCTGGAGTGTGTGTCTCTATACACAGGATGTTCCGGGAGTATACGTCAATAAAGAGGCGGGTGATAGAGGGGCCCCAAGACCTACCAAATAAACCAAAAACTTTTATAATCCAATTCGCAACTGTTTAAAAGTTATAAATTTTTAAAGAAAATTTGGCTGTCCGTAGGGTAAAAAAATTACTTTCACAAAAGTTGTGTTTGGTTCTGAAAGACGCCTCTAGTTTGCACCAGGTGAAAAAATATAATAATCACATAAACGATAACACACCATTGGAAAAACTACCTCCTAGTTTGGGCAGTTAATTAGTAAAAACCAGTATTTTTAATTAACAAACGTTTATGCAGTCAATGTGAAAAAGTAACGTAAAGCAGAAGATTCACACCATGTAAAATCAGCTGTACGACTGAAATTAGTATGCTAGTTAATAATTAAATGTAACTTTACTAAAATAAAAAATATTAACCAATGTTTGAAATTAATAAAAATAAAATGTATTTGAATGTGATGTGTTTAATTTGTGAGGATAAAATTAAACGTTACTACTAAAAGTAGTAATGGTCAGTTATTTCATTAAACAAAATTTATATTATCCAAACTGGAAGTTATGATAAAAGAATTACATCACCTGACACCCTTATGTAGTTGCTGCTTCATATTTGCAGTGGCCGTGGTTGTATAGAGGATAGTGCGCTCACCTCCCTTCATAGCGAACTGGGTGTATTTCCTGAATAGCCTCACAGGCAGAAAGGTCTTGATACGAAGGAAACGAAAGGAATGAATTGGAGTGATGTGTGCAGCTCTTGACAGCAACGTCATGTAAGCCGATTAAGGTACCGGCCTCCGTAGCACAGTCGGTAAAACGACGGTTTGTAGTGCGAGGAGTTTCCGATTCGCATCTGGGTCCGGGCATGTTTGTTGTGTTGTTCTTCACCTCAAGCCATCCTCATTGGCTCTTACTACCTCATTGTTAAGTGTTTGCAATACCCTCACATTCACGCCCCAATAAGGTGAACAACGTGAGCATGGAGCAGTACTGGAACGGAAAACAGGGGTACATGAAAGGTACTGATTCTGGGAAGCAGCCATGCTAGAGGCCTTGGGGAGCGCATGAGGAAAAAACTGGGTGAGGACTATGATGTTGTAGCATTTTGTAAACCAAATGCTGGTCTAGGCAGTGTCACAGAAGATGTGAGTAAATTAACAGAGGGATTCTTAAAGTCAGATCATGTTGTAGTTATTGGGGGCATGGGTAACAGCC
>PNEQ01000024.1:13178-31409 GCA_003012365.1 Medauroidea extradentata
TTTGAAAGTGGAGAAATTTATTGGATGAATAATTAATTATGCTGCTTATAGTGGTATTGAACGTAAACTGAAGGTAATAAAATATGCTTGAACCAAATCTGGTAATTTACTAACACATCCTTTACATTAATTTATGAGGTATATTCTTCAGTTTTAATAATAAATTAATCCAGATGATCAATACTAATTAAAATTAATTCAGGCCTTTGAAAATATAGGTTCGAAAGTAATTTTTTTATGCTGGCGTTAGTTCTAACTGGTTTAAATTTCACCCTGATTACATAAGCTTGTTTGGATTAAATAATTACGTTCCCGGTTATGACTCCAACTCTTTAGAGCGGTAGGCAAAAGGTTCTTAATATTCTCAGGACTTCTGGACTTGGTAGACTACAGTCATGATACTAACTTCCGGATGTTCTGAAGAAAATGTAATGTTCCGAGGTAGCAAACAAAATAGTAAATACTTCTAAAGCATCATCGAGGCAGAAAACATTACTGATAATATAAATTTATTGACGTCATACCAATCGACGTGCCTAGTTCTGCAATCGCGTCATGCCGAGGCGTCCCCGTCGTCGGCCGCATTTCTTGCTCACTCAAAATTAAATTTAGGTACAAATTAACTCTTCTACAATGTTAATTTGTCCTTCTATGCCCTTTACTTACTCTTGGCTTTTAAAAAGGTCTGTCCTACATTTAGGATGGCGCTCGCTTTAATAGCATAGAGCGAAATTGCGTAAACGCGTCATGTTTTCACCGAAGCCAAGCCAAGAATATCTTCAAATCCCCCAAAACCTTCGACTATCTCTAAAGCAACAATTAAAAAGCCTATCCAGGCGTCTGGGTAAGAGATTAAAAAAAAATAAATAGCGATCCCCAACAAGGATACAAAACAAAAAACAGAAACGGGAAATATACATTCAATTTAAAATAAAAAAAAAATTAAAAATAAAATTAAAATTATAGGATGTGATTCCTGACATAAATAAAAAAAATATAAATAAAATAATTGATCTAGTTAACCTAGGTAGAGGCATATAATAACTAGCCCTGATTATCCAAAGAAAATTAAACTGTCAAATAATATTCATCAACCAAATGCATGAAAAACTGGAATTAAGACAATCCAAAGAGCTAGACATAGTTAAAATGATTATATACACATGAAGTTTGAAAACAAAGAAAATAAATATGCTATCTTTCTGTAGCCAAATGCTACAGTATGGATGGCAAAACACCCAAAAAGACACACTATAGGTAGGCTACAAGGGAGGGAGGGAAATGTAATATTGAACATATTCCAGTATTTTTCACATACGTACCAGTACTACGTATTAACTAAATTTAGGAAGCTCTGAAAGTAACTGGCTGTTCCAAATGAACCCTTTGCACTCTAAGGAAGAAACCAATGAAATATGGTACCTTTAACCAACCTACAAAGTGCAAAGTTGAAACCGAAGAAAGAAAGACAAATAAAATTCCCCGAAAAAAATATAAGGCCATGATCCATAATTTTCTACTACTTGTGCGATAATTTGTATTTGTTTGTTTATTGAAATGCAACAGTATTAAATTTACTTAAAACATACGTATATATTCTAATTCTAAATAACAGTAAGGGTCATAATTTTATGAATTAAATATTACTTACCATAAATAATATACCAACTGTGAGAACGTATAATACAGCATTTATGGGTGTTCACATAGATCATAAGTTACATTGTGTAGAACATATAAATATGATAAGCAAAAAATTGGCATTAGGATGTTTCACTCATACAAATTTACGAAATGGTTTTACATAAAAAGGACATGAAAACTATCTTTTATTCTGAAACTT
This sequence comes from Medauroidea extradentata, assembly GCA_003012365.1. Taxonomy (NCBI): domain Eukaryota; kingdom Metazoa; phylum Arthropoda; class Insecta; order Phasmatodea; family Phasmatidae; genus Medauroidea; species Medauroidea extradentata. Next base: position 15,022 of record PNEQ01000024.1, read on the forward strand.
TCTTATTTTAGGCAAAGTTTATGCACACAAAATATTTTAACACTTCAAAATGATGATGTGAGGATTTTATGCAATATTAGTTACATAAAATGGTTATAAAAGTCTACCATAATATTTCCCAACCCAATTGTCACATATTTGTGTACCAAATTTTGTGAAGAAGGGAAAAAAAAATGGGTGTGGTGATTGTGCAATGAAAGAGACCAAGTGACTAAATATTTTTACAACTTAAAATTAACCAACACCACGGCCGTATCAAGAAAAAACATTGCAATAACACTTACCAGTCAATTGTTTGTGTCGAAGATTCGCTCCTGGTGTTTTCTTCATCACTGGCTAGCTCTGACGAACATTACTTTCCCACAATTTGTCATCTTCGTTTTCGTCTATAGCACTTCAGATGAGGTTTTTTTTTAAACATTGGATTTCTCTCTGATCATACCCAAACTCTTTACAATCCACTGATACAACTAATCCAATGCTAGGGGTTAATATTCCGCTAGGCATCAATTGACGTCTTGTCATTCAATATTGTACGAATACGTAATGCAAATAGTCTTAAAAGGGTTTATTGATGCAAATACCGAATTGTTGTAAGATCAACGTCAGGCCACTAGGAATAATAATGATAAAGATGATGTTTTGCACTAGCGCAAGTGTCCTTTCACCTATGGAGTAATATGAATGGAATGCAAAAACTGTCTAGCACACGCATGGCAGGCTGCTTAAGCATGGCTCCTGGTCGTCTATTCCAAACTGTGTTTATCCAGTACTTTGTGTTTTGCTATGTTGATCCAACCCTGAGGCTACACACATACATGAATTTCACGAGGAAATGTAACACCTTGTCATATTCTTGCGCCTAAATACAACGTATGGCAGTAATTTCTTGCCATCAGCAGTAAAGGTTAACTAGATGATACAGCTAAGCTTTCATTACCGGTTGTTTTCAAAGCCACTGTATTAGAACTTTTTTCGCAACTGTGCTGTTTTGCAGTAGTTTAAAGAACAAAGATTTTTTTGGTCCCCATTCCCTATTTGTGACAGCAAACAATTATTCTCTTGCCGCATTCACATGATGATGGCCTCAAAGTCGTCAAACTCTTACAAAATATTGACAAAAGTGACCTTTCTGGTTCAAAAAGAGACTAAACAGCAGTTGATAAAGTGACAAAGTGAACGAAAAATTATTAAATGACACAAAATAACACTATACCTACTAATGTAAAATAAATGACCACTTAAAAATTTTCTGCAGTACTGTGGTAACTGGAAAAGAAAGAAAGAAAAAAGATAACTAAAGGCTTAATTAAAAGTGACGGCGCTATAAAGGTGACCTTGAAATGTGCATCAAAGTCCACACTGTTTCATTTCAAATACATATTCTTACTATCTTTACTATAAGGGCAGCCAAGGGTGCCCATCTTAGAGATTGTAAGGAGTGGCCAACCAAGATCATAATACAGTATATGTTTATGTCAACAGGAACGGATATAGTCTGTGCATAAATTTGTAGCCGCTGGCATATTTCGAAACACGAAACTGCATAGATTACGAAACTTATCAAACAGCAAATAGTTTGTTATAAGTTTTATATACATTGTCACCCTCGGGTGAGGTGGAGCACAACTTAAACTCATACAATTGTACGAACTACGGTTAGCAGGGCAGATGTTGATGGATGGATAACTGGGCGCCACCTGGCAATTGCCGGCCAGGACGGGACTCTTACACTCGGGCCGTGGATGGTTCTGCTGGCTTGCTCCACCTTACCGGCTCATTAATTTACACTTTACACACCTTGACAACTCTAAGGGAAACTGGGAGATCTCTGGAAAATGGGTAAAGAGCTCTTATGGGTGGCTCCCCATTGCCCTTACCCTATGGCCATAAAACAACCAAGAAATTACTTGGGAGACTGGGAGATTAGTGGTGATCGCACGTACAGTCATGTGGTCGAATTTATTAAGAAGGCACATGAGAACTCTGAATACTGCGTGGTCATGCCCTACCTGCTCTGCTCACGAACACACACATACACCTAGCCCTAATAAGTACAATGGCTCCCCGCCAGTAGCAAGATTAAGTTTCAGTTCCGTCGTCGTAATGACTTAGCGAAAGCACGGGTCAGTGAGGAGGGTTAGTGAAAATAATTAGGAAGAAAACAAACACACACATACAAGCACTACTAAGTTAGGTAAATCAACATCTAAGAACCCTCCTCGGCACAACGTCCGACCTTCTCGTCCCCAGAACAACAACTACTTTTTCAACATGGCGGGATGGCGTCACCGGGACCAAAAACTCCAAACTCCCATTACGTGACGTACATAAGAACTAGGTTACAGATTACAAACACAGAAAAATCTGCAAATTAAAATAAGAATATTAACACAAGCTCCCCTACATCTAAGCTGTCCCTGATGAACAAAGGTTTTTAACAGCAAAAATTTGACTAACCCATTGCGTGACCACATTATGGTTACCAACACAATGTCAACACAGCACCGTAAACAAACAACAGATCATGGGGAATTACGTCCATACGAAAAACAATCAAGTTTACTACTGAAAGGGATAACAAATGTACGGCTGATGAATATTATGATGTCTTCTGTGAACGTTAGGCTGCAAGAACTTTTTACTGCACTACTTACCTATCGACGAGAGTGGCCATAACCGCACTGTTTACACTTGATTGGGTGATGATCCCGCCACCATTTGCGACTTGTTTACGTTAAATGTAAACCAAGAGGGAGAACAGCACTGTGAACCCAGGGAAAACATCTCACGCACTCTCCTGGGGCCGCTGGGTGCCCCCGGAGAAACCTAGTACCGAGATTCGGGCTTGCCACGTACCGGGCCCATGGCCTGGTACGACGACAATATATAAAAAAACTGTGGAATATCTGTTAGGGGGCCCAGCCCCTCCCTTTATGGGCAGCCATGAGGGCAACATTTAAATGTCCTTTCAGACATAATACATCCTTTTCCTTACATACTGTACTTTGCTCTAATAGCAGCAACCTGTTATTTCTTACACACAAACGAGCAGTTTCTTGCAGCTTTGCACGTGAGCAATCATAAAATAACAGTCTTAAGTTTGTCCCTGCCACTAGTAGCGACTTCACCTGGGCCTTATTTATATCAATGCAAAGTTGACATTGTGGGGTAGTTATAGACTCTTAAATGTAAGATGTTAAGAGAATGAAGAACGTCTGATTTACCCTGTTCATAACCATTGGTGACGGTGCCCTCTAGTATATATTTTTTAAATATTCACTTTAAGTTTAACACCATTAAAAAGTTTTGGTGGGAAAAGGTTTCGTGGAAATGAATTTGGTGCCCCAACCTTGGGATTAGTGAGATAATATACTATGTGAGCTGATATTGTTGAGGGACGTAAGTGGAAAGTATGCTGCATAATTCATTTTACCCTTTAAATGACTACATGCAAATTGCACTAATTCAATCTGCATTGCAGTTTTAGTGTGTCAGAATTAAACGTTCGCACACAGCTTTTAACGGAGTTAGAGGCCAGAAGCTCCTGGAATGTAGACCTCAGCTACAAACAACTGCGTCACTTAATGTCGAAATAATTCATGAAAACAAATTTAACTAAAAAGTAAAATATTCATGTCCTTTTGGGTGTCGAATTTCGAAATATTTTAATTTCACATATTAGACATTTGTATAAGTATCCAATTGAAGTGCAAATAGCGATGGTAGCCCGTTCAGTCAAATTAAAATTGATCATTAATTAAAAAAACACATATCACTCCTGTACAGTAGTGAGAGTTTGAATTTTCGAAAAATCTTAAAATCTTTTTGCGATTATGTCTGTAATCATCATCCTGAAGTAAACATTAACTGTATATCTTGACGTGTTAAATAGATATTCAGCATTTATTTAAAACACATTCCAGGTCTTTTCAACTCCTAAGAGAGTGAATATCGAAAAATCCTCGAATCCAGTTTTAGAATACTTAACTGGTGTCTCTTGGACGTGAAGAATAAGACAATAGCCACTTTGGTTCACAATATATCGACGATTAATTAAAAACACATTTCATAATTTTTCACCCCTTTTCACGTCCTTGAGTTTCGAAAATTAGTGAAATTACTTTTCAGGTATTTGAGTAAGCATCAAACGAAATCACATCGCAATATAAAAATCAATGAAATCTATATATATAGACTGTGAATCAATAACATAATTTATCCTTTTTTAACCTATTTGGGCCAGAATTCGGAAAATATATTTTTTCAGTATTTTGGATATTTATAAAACCATCAATCTAAGGCAAAGAGCACTTCGATATTTTGATTGGTTTGATATATAGAGAGGAATAATCGAAAACACATTTAACGTATTTTCACCCCCTTAATTAATGAATTTCGAAACGTCTTGAAGTCCTGTCATAGACATTTGTATACGTAACCAACTGAAGTAAAAATCACAAGGGTAGTCAATTGTGTTTCAGTGGTATAGACAATTCATAAAAAACACATTTTGCCCAGTTTTACTGCTTGGGGGCCAAATATAAAAAAATCCTAATACACTAGACCCCCGATTTTACGAATACTCACGGTTCCCCTCATCACATTCGTAAAATCGCTACCTCTGTAAAATCGATAGCGGCTTATTCCCCCCTCCCTACATAAAGTAAAATTTTCTTTTAGTCGGGCCACAACTTCCGTAGCGTTTTGCGGGAAATTAATCAATGCAAGAATGTTAACATAAATTGATATCAATAGCCACACGTCACACTGTTGAGCGGTAGATATGACCGACCCTTGTCCCCAAAAAATTACAAAAATTGAGATTCCGAGTGTCTTCTCTCGAGCGAATTGCCCGACTTCCGTAGCATTTAACGGAAAAATAAAGCACGTGATAGTTGAAATATAAATTTATATCAATAGGCAGACGTCTTACGATGAAAAGAACACCGCTAAACAATACATATAACCGATCCTTGTCCTAAAAAAATGAGAAAACCGAGCTTCCGAGTATGTGTTCTTGCATAGCCACTTGAAAATGTTAGTATTTCTCAGGTTGCCAAACAATGACATAATGTATTGTTGACACATGATGCAATACTGAAAAATAACTGTACTGAATGTAAACATTCCTCGCTGCCACATGCAAACTGACACGAAATTTATGCAAATCAGCACCTTATAAGTTGGTAGTCCCGGATTTATTTTTAATTTTTTTTTCTACACTTACACTTGTCCCAAGCGAGGTGGAACAGTGGTACAATACTCTCCTCATATTAGGGAGGAGCCAGGTTTGATTCCCAACTCTGGCTACTATGGTTTTGTCTTCCAGGATTTTCCAAACTAACTCACAATGAATGCTGATGTGGATCCTCAACATAGACTCTGGTCAATTCCATCACCATTTCCCTATGACTCCTACCAAGACTCCCTTGAGAGAACACAAAACACCGAACAAACAATAAATAGTGGAAACAACCAATTATTTTTGGCTAGGAACAATACAAGTTGATTAATTAATACGCACAGATACAATTAGTCGTTTAATCATATGAAGTTTACAATGACAGAAAACATTTATAAAATTACTGAAAACTACATTTTTGAGCTTGCTTGCAGTTTCCTTTGCAGGTAGACAAAGTAAATACCAATATGTACAGTACAGTAGGTTAATGAAATCTCACTTATACAGGTCTAATTTGCACAGTATAGCATTAGGATGAAACATTACACACCTTGCATGTGTAAGAAAGGTTTAGTGTGCATTATATTCAGTGATTGCCCACAATGTAACCTAACTCACGTCAGGAATAAGAGAAATAACAGCAGCGTTTACCTAAATGTTTGATTATTTGTAACAAACTGTTATGCAAAATTTCAAATGCATCATAGTAGAGGCAAGTTGTATAGCAATTTTAAAGTAAAAAGCAAACTTCAATCATAGATTGAACACAATGGATACATACTCTTTCCTTTGTTCAACGATACTTTCGTTTATTTTTAGCATATGATTCTTTTACTCGTATGATAAGAGTTTTATTTTCTTTGGTAACAGATTATCTGTAAAATCGCAATTACTAATACAAAATGAAATATGTGTTACATTTCTATATACATGTGTATTCATAACTCAGTACTAAAGTTAATGAAGGATGAGCTAAATTTTGGGAATGTTGAACGTTTGGAACCCAAAATGAAACTGGAGTTTACACTTCTATAACTAATTAGGCTAAAGAGTTATTAGAGTCCTGCAAAAGTAGAAGTGAAAGTGTCAACAATTCAATAACAAGGAAAACCACAAATGATATAGGAAAGGATTGCTTAGTCACTCACCATTGTCCCATGCAGCCTCTTTGGTCTTGAGCAGTGCAGCCAGGCCAATGTTATCCTTCGGCATGACCCTGTTGAGCATATGATCTGAGCCTTCTGCATTCGCCATCGCCAGCTGGTTGAACTCTACCAAATGCTCCTTGATCAACGTAAACCTGCCACCACACAACACGTTGTATGGTGAGTAGCCATGACCAATACTGCAGCAAAGAAACTGCTAGCACCACAAGACAATCTAGATATGTCGAGACACTCCAGTGTGTCGCTGAAATATACACGATGTTACTGAACTTTATTGACATACTTCAGCAGGTGGCTCCTCATAAAAAAGATGTCATAAAATTATTTAATTTTTAAAATTTTAGATTTCAATGTTATTGGTTTTGTTTTTGTAAACAATATTTATGATTCAAAAATATGCATACTTAAGCAGATATTGATGTTAAATTGTAACGCATAACTTTTAGAACACTATGTTTTTGAGAATAAAATTTTCTGACAATATGTATTTCCTTTAACCAGAACAGCAAAAATGAGTGTCCTTAGAGGAAATAATCAAGGTTTTACAAAGAAATACAGTTTTGGGTGATATTGTTTTATTTCATGATTAAATAGAATTTTTGTGTTTAGTAGTGTATTAGCACATTCTATTCCAGGGTTAACATTATTCTTCCACTATCCTTTCTCTACCCTGGTTCATTATAAACAAAAATATAATTTTGCTTTATTAAGCTAAATGCAGCTGCTTCCAAAAAAAAATGAGCGAGTGAGAGATTTTGGTCAGCGCTTAACATTGAGGCCTTTAGCGCTTGTCCGAGACGAGTTGATGTGAGAATGGAGCAGCCCGGAATTAATGGGTGGGGGAAACGTGAGACCCCGAGAAAACCCGCCAGCCAGCGGAATCGTCCGACACGATTCCCACATGCGAAATTCCGGGGACCGACCCAGCCGGGAATCGAACCCAGATCGCCTTGGTGGGAGGCGAGAAGTCTGACCCCTCTGCCACCATAGTCCCTTCCAAAAAAAATGAAACTTGTTCCAACACTGCAACTAAAAGTGTGTTACACAGTAAACTATTTGCAGGTTACTGAACGATGAAGTGATGGTTTGTCAATATTATGCTGGAACAAGTGGTGTGCAATGTTTTATCCATACCTACCCTATCAAACTATAATTGTAATGCAAGTAGGTATGTAGTGGTTCAGTGGTCATATCGGTCACCTAACACCATGCCCAATCCAAATCAATTCCAGGTCTGGTTGGCCCCCAAATTATTGCAGTATCCATTAACTCACTAATTTGTCTTTCATCCTTCCTGTGTTCAGAACATCTCCTTCAATTACAATTTAATTGATCAATACACCCCTACTGAATAAACTTAGCTTCTTAAGTCATATATATTTTCTCAACAACCTCTTTTTTAATAGTAAATCTCCTGCTAAAGTGCAGTTCGCACCAAGTATGTAAAGCATGTAAAGCTAAACACTTTAATTTCACCACCAACATTATATTTAAAACATTACACTTCACCCCTCTACCTATTTAGCATTGGTACATCAAAATAAGTTTAAAGGAAAATAAATTCTTCTGATTATTTCTTTAAAAAGTTAGGGAGTTTATCAGAGTTTTTATCATGTCCTGTTACACAAGTCACATAAACCAAAATACAAACAGATGCAGGGCTGTAGAAAATGTATTTGGAATGACTATTTCCCCAGAACACATTATTTTGACCTGAAATTTTCAACCAAAGTCATTGCACACTTTTTAACACATTAAGGGGCAATCTGACTATGCTAAAAATTAATAACAACTTAACAACCATTCAGAGCTTACTAAGGACAATATGTAACAGCATGGCTTGTATGCGAGTGCAGAAGTTCATTTACGCGCACGTGCAGATACTGATTTTTTTTCTCAACAAAATTTTCCCCTGATATATTCTGATTTCCCCCGAACCTCATTCCCTTGATCGGACATATTCTGCACCCCTGAACAAATGTTTTAAATATCCAAAAATGTATGTAACCACACTATGGTATGTTTCAGTTAACTGTAAAGCAATGTTGCCTTGTTACAACAGAACTCAATTTGCTCTTTCTTTCAGTAATAATCATACTATATTTATTACACTTGTCAACATATTAAAATGGGCACAAGGGCAGTAACATATGCTGCCTGCTTAGACAACAAGGATTCACCAGATTTATTTGGCATTACAGTTACTTGTGTTCACAATATTGTCATTAGATCTTTGCAGCCCTATTCATGTTGAAATGGGAAGAGACTGAGATAAGAGACACACAACTGTAGAACTAATACAAATGCAACGACCACTCACCAAAGTACATCAAACAACCCAAACAATTGTATTGAGGAAACAAAGCACATAATTAGAAAAACAAATCCTGTCACAAAACATTGCAAAAAAACACTGATTTAATTTCGTACAAAAAATACAATTTTCAACATCAATTTTAAAAAGGACAAAATAGGAAACGTATATTGCTTGGAAAAAAAAAAAAAAAAATATGATCTGCAAGTTAACGATTCAGCATAAGACTCCTGTAGCAAGGATCCACTTAGACAGCTGGCAGATTCGACAAAGCTTTGGAAAAAACACGCAGCAGTCTGATAGTAAGGCCAAACAGGTCTCATGATACACCTTGATAAACTCTTTGCTGGACTACAGAATCTGCTGTCTAGACAACGCACATGTAAATTTTCTTTTCAGCATGGTAGCCCCACGTGCCGAGCACATGTCCCTATAAGTATGTAGGCACCCTAATGTGCTTCCTCCTGGGAGACCTCTCTCTGAAGCAGGGTGATTTCTTCACGATAATTATCTATAGTTGATGAGCTACACATATATGAATTTCTTACTATTCTATTGAAGAATTTATGTCACAACTATAATTATTAATAGTACAGTAATGTAATATTTGAACTGCTCAGAGAACATAATTATAAGCGTCACCATTCTGCATTATAACGTTATTCATACTGGTTAGGTGGTTGGTTATACTTTATAAGGGTTAAAGGCACAGAACCAACATTCCAGAATAGACAAATTGTTTTATTAAAATTATTTTAAATTAAGAATATCTTTAACATTTTTAACCCGCTCTCCTCTCCCCCTAATTATCCATTTAGGTCTGTATTTATCATTTTATTTCTCTGAGCATGCTGATGGTCAATTCTTTATTTATAACGGCTGTTACCGTCTAAAAAATACTGAAACATGAACAGTCTTACAAAACTTTTTACAAACTTTAAGACTTAACTTCATGATTCTCAGAACATAACTAAAAAAACTGGCTGCTACTACACAAAATATAAAAATGTAGTGGCCATAAATCAGAAAGTGATGGTAAACTCGCATTCAGGAATATTAATCTATATTACATTACAGCCAATGGACTGGAATATGCACTACCTGACAATTATTCGCAACCTATAAATTACCAAACGGTGCACAACTGAAAGCTGAACATGTCACACAGCTAGGGCAGAAAGAAGAACTCACTTTGCGGTGCGGAAGAAGATGGCACACCCATCCACATACTTCCTCTCATTTTCCGCCATTGTCTTGGCTCTCGACTTAGGGGAGAAAATGCCTTCATATCCATCCCTCTTCAATTCGGGCAGGAAGAAATGATAAAACTGACTCGTTTCCACTTCCTGTATGAGACAAAAACAACAGTGTCAGGTTCCAATTATGACAAAACCAAAGTATATGTGGTTCGGGATGAAGTGAGCACTTGATAAAAGCCCCGAGGAATTTCTATTTTCAGCCAATTCATATCATTTCCGCTCATAACAGCTAATGACGGAAAATGTCTTACCTCTCTGGACACATCACATGATGATTGTGCAACTAAGTTAAATTGTGCAGCCAGTACAAAACCATATAATTTGATAAATAAAAGTCTATTAATTATATAAAACTGTAATATGCCTATTGCAGTTGATTTTATTCAAGTATCATTGTATTAAAATAGGAAAATATACAGAACTACATACGGCAATTCGCTGCCAATCATACAAGGTGTACAGTAACTATTGCTAATGTTGAATTATATGGTGAAATGACTGGTGATTTTTTCAAAGGTAAAATATATAGTGCTCATTTTATCCTGAATGATCTACAACTTCTGCCATCAACCCGTCAACTGTGTTGTCGATACTATAACTACAAAATTAAGACATATGAATAAAAGTTGCCTAAGAAGAGCAGTCTACTATTGTTTACCTACTTAATAATTGTTAATTTCTAGGTGGGAAAAGGAGGAGAGGAGTCTGTAAAGTACTTACCTGCAAACTAATAATGTCAGCGTCGCAGTGCCTGATTTCGTCCAGGATGCCTTTCTTGCGATAGTCCCACTCGAGGGCCCAGCTGGGGCAGTAGCCATACATTTGTCTCGTAGCATACTTGTCACACAACACGTTGTAACACATCACAGTAAATATACCTGCCGCACAAATAAAACCAACTTCTTGTAGCACACATTGCACAGCATATGTTTATTTATGTACATTACAGGCATGGTTAGAAAATCTCACGAGGGAAGGAAGTTTATGCACTACTGGCACCAATAGAAAATAAAATATTGACCAGTTGGCTATAAATAAATTGAAAATGACTACCACACTGACAATGAAAAACAAGCCAGTATTAATTAAATTTTTTATCTTAAACACCTACATCATGACTTGAAGTACTTATTATTTACGTACAATTACAACTAGGACACAATGAAGTAAGGGAGTATTTAAAGGTTAAAACGTTGATAGCGCTGCAGCACTATGAGAATGTTACAGTCATAAATTTTTTTTTCAAATATACCATTTTTCCACAAATAATAGACCTGTTATAAAGTTCAAATTGTGAAGTATCTACTATGAAAAATGTATGACAGCATGTCAAATATCTAAAATTTTCTAATGCTAAAAAGCATTAAAAACAGTGTTCGCAATGAGAATTTGAAAACAATAAAATTCAATGACTATTAAAGTAAAGATTGTTACGGTTCATTTACAATTATTTATGATTATTCATATAGTCTGTTTTGGCTAGCTGTGACATTTCTCTTCTGAGAAAAGTACCTGCAAGCAGGGTTGATTACAGAGACTGTGTTATTCTCAGATGTCAGCAGGATGATTTCAAGGTCAACACAATAAAGCGACCAGGGATGTTTCTCAGAAAAGAACGTCAAAAACGAGCAAAGTTATCGGTGCCACATGGTAAGTTGATACATACTTTAAGAAATGAACTGTTACGTTAGTACAGTGTAACAATGTTAGCAAATAAAAAACTAAATTGGTGAGAAAAATGTTTTAAGTTATTATGTACTATTACACATTCACAAGCACAAAAATAGTTTGTTCTACTTATTTCAAAAGTTAAGTCAACAAACACGTCTGTGATATAATACTTGTAGAAAGGTTGGCAATGAAGCTGTAAATATATTTCTTCTGTATATTATGTAAAACTGCTAAAATATTGACAATTGTTAAATTGACTGTTGTACATATGATTATTGTCAGGAAATGTAATAAAACTTGTAGTTTCATCAGCATATATTAGAATAACCATCATAGTTTTTAGAAGTGACATAAGAGGTGGGTGTAGGTATAAACAATCCACAAGAATATATGTCAGCTATGAGTACAACCACCAGCCATCGTGTCATAGCGTGAGTTTTGTGTTTACAATTAATTTTTTCTGAAAGGGACATAAATATTATTTGGTGGGGAATTGTGAACTAATGATTTGATTGCAAGGGAAAAAGAGGTGAACTATAATAATCACAATCAAGATAATATTAGTGTAGCAAGCACGAAACCACATAGTACATTAGGTATAACAGAAAGGACATGGTGTGGTTTTTGCGAAGTCGTTTTCTCTTTGGGTTGTCAGGGTTACGGAGCTGTTTGATTCACATGGCTGTTTGGTTATGCTTAAATTTGGTAGAAATACATTAAAAAACAGCAAGGAAATTGATACCTAAGTAAAGTTACATTTACCACGTCCGTATATTAAATTAAGATACAAGTGTGTTACAGTAGGCCTATCTATAGCAATACAAGTGGTTACAAAAATCAATTAAATTACATGGTTTGTTTACTTCCTATGTGTTTGAGAGCTGGGACAATAAAAACAAATAAAAACTTTTCTTATGTTGCTTCTGATTTATTCTGTGACGAAAAGTTGCATGCACGCATTAACATCAGTTTTTTTACAATTAATGGGTGAAGGTGAAATGAAGAAAGTCCTGTTATGGAAATAACTGCAGAAATTTATATCATCAACCGTCAAAAGGTGAGTGGGTGCTTGACATGTCCTTTTTTGTTTGCACAACTTACCAATGCAAAGTTTAATTTTGTTGGACTGCAATTAAATTACAAACCCCCAAAACAAACCTCCAGGTATTCATATTTGCAGTAATGTATTTCAGACTGCTAAATTTTATTTACTTGTTTGTGAAAATGAATACATATTTTATCACAATAATTTCATACATACAGTACTGTGTGGCAAATAAAATGTTAGGTACCTTACACACTTAAAAATTTTAAAAAAATCTACTAATACGCCTACGACATGATGAAACAGTGTAAGAGGCTATATGAACATTATTTATTTGCAGAATACCTAACACAACCACCTCACAGACTCTGATTATAGTCTTCTATTTCTGGTACATTATAGAAACAATGTCTGGGAAGAATTGTTTACTATTTTGTTAAATTATTTTTTGGACTTACATTTTTCAGGAAATTAATTCATTTGAAGACATTGCATTCTGCACTATTCATATGTATAGATTAGGCTTATAGAAGTTTTGGTATTGTTAAAAGAAATGATATTTTAATTTTAATATACGTGTGTGTATGTCTATATGTGTGTGTACATATATATATCGAGGACATCATGCCAGAAAGTCGTATCAGCTATATGCAACATGTGGTTGATACAACCCTTCTGGCATGACACCCACTAAATATATATATATATATAAATTCTCAGCTTTACAAGAGCATATTCATTACCTGAGAGATACATTATAGCATAAAAGGAGCTTAAAAGCACGTAGGTCTGTGATTTTAGTAAGCCTATTTTACTAATATATTAACAGAAGCATGTTTTCCGAGTTAATTTGTTTCTTTACAACTGGACCCATAACAGGTTGACTAGAGAAAAATAAAATAATGAGCACACTACATGAGTCGTGGGCTAAATTGGAGATGAAAATGTTTACGGCAAAACGTTGTACAATGACATTTTGCACGCACAATGTGGCAATAAAGCACTGTAGTTAGTCCCCTCTTGTGCTCCACAGGTATTTCACTTATCTTACTAACTACTACTGCTCAGAACTGCATATTATAGGCGCAGGTTAAAATCCAGAGCAGTCCAAACGTGATTCTACGTTTACTGGACATAACATACCGGTACATAAAATAAAATCTGGATGTGAAGCGCAAGAGAAGACTTTCTCTGTGCAGTGTTGCCACATTGGTCATGTAAAATTTCATCATACAACATTTTGCTATTTACATATTTATTTACAATTTCGACCAATATTCGCATGGTGTGCTTATTATGTCTTTGTTTCTGGACGCCCTGAATAGTTCACGTGGCGAAATAAGTGGACATCACTTGCACTTTGAACACATAAAAATAATGTAATTTACAGGGTTACGTAGGTTAGGAATGACAGGTGCCCAGTTAAAAGAGGAAAGTATTAATATTATTACCGTTTTTTAAAAAATACACAAAAAAGGTTTTGTACAATAACCTCAATAATTTTAATGCCTAGTACATAACATTACATACTAATAACGTGGACTTTTAGCTGTGGTAAATTTATTGTACACACCATATAACATAGCCTAAATTAATTTCTTCCTGTCATCAGGCGACAAAAAAGTGTGCTTACATATTGCAAATATATTTTTTAAGTACAGTCAAGTTGGGTGATTCTGTTTAAAAAAAACCTAAACAGAACCTATTGGGACTCAAAGTAATATTTATTTTATGCTTTTCATTTGACTAACATGCCAGTAGTAAACTTTGTCGTCACAAACAACAGATCAGATCTTGTTATACAAAGTTCTACACTGCTAACATTTTTATAGGTTTGTCTCATTACTATTTGGAAAGAGTGTGCAACATTAGTGTTTTGTGTTTACTTTTATTACCTGTTATAATAATATTGTTATGTTGTTTTTTCCCATTAGACATTTAACTCGTAACTTTTTGCGGTACAAATTCTGAATTTACGATCATAGAAGTAGGTGTGACAGTACCATAAAATATTTACATGATGATTTTGGTAACACATTTGATAGCTTTCCCATATTATAATTTTTTTTTTGCTATGGTAACTTATTACTTATTTTTTATAATGGATAACTTTTAAAATTTTAAGTCATAACACTTATGAAACAATCAAGAATACATTATGTCTGTATGGCTGAATACAGTGTGTGAGCTGGATTAAAAACATTTTTTAGTAATTTATTTTCCACTTTTGTAGATATTGTGTGTTGAAACAAGTCTGACAATATTTTCATATTATTTCTTTTTAAAGAATCGTCTTGAATTATTTATTATTTATTTGCATTACTTCAATTGTTAACAAGAGTAACAGCCTTTTTTTATTTACATATATAGAGCCACCAACAGAAATTACAATATACCTGTGTATTTTTTGCACTAGTGCCATGCCAGTTTGACAGATTCAATACAATAACATTAGGTACTGTGTGGCAGTCACACGCCACTCCCCATGTGGCAATATTACTGTTGACGTTTGGTGGAAGGATACATGGTTGGTCTGAAAACAGATCCAAGCTAGAAACAGGGCTTCCAGAAAGTATCAAGATGCCATACGTCAGGTACTACAGGATTACGATTGTTACTTACACGTCGGCCGTGTCCTGTTTGGTCTGGTGAGGGGGATCCATCGCCTCTGAGGTGGGGTGGGAACTGTCACTGCAACAAATAAAATATTTGAGGTTAGTTAACAAGAATGGATACAACCCTCCACTGTCAGCACATGCTCTGGAAGGCACAGTTTTTGTTAAAACACTAGAAAATATAGACATTGTCATGCACCCTTTCCCCCTCCCAAAAAATTAATGACTGTACAAACATCTATGTTACCAGCTTCCTACTTGCTTGTCAAGCTGACTACAGCAATAGTCTTGTATGCAAAAATTACAACGAAATAGTTTCTACTATAATAGGTTTCCATTGTTATAGGTGTACATCTATAATTCATTCACTACATTCATATTTTTATTCAGAAACATTTAATCACAAAATTACTAGGGAAAAAATTAGGTAGACATTTTTATTGACTATCGCATCTGGTGACTAACCTTATCACCACAGTACTGCGCTTACAAGGCGGCACACAAAAATAAATTAAAAATTAGCTTATTTTCTAAATTTGTCTTTGAAGTAAGGTGTCTTCTTAGGATGGCTCGGTGCATAAGTCAATGCTGAAAATATTTCTAGAAATTCGCAGGAATCTGAAAGTCAATAAAGAAAAACAAAACAAGAATAATACCAGGCCTACTATAAAATAGTTTTTACCACCTTGGTGAGGAAACATGTCGCTATAGGTTGATCAGGAAAAAATTAATACTTTTGAAGCCCTAGGTACTTTTGAACTTTCAGATAATGTATAGTTTTCTGCCAGTTTTAAATAGAAACAAAACTAAACAAAATAACAATCAAAATGTGTGGAAGTTGTCAAAAGTTTACTTCTGAGGTCATAATAAAAATTATTGTTAAATTATCGTTCCAGACGTGATGGTCCTCAAATTCAAAAGTGTTGACTTTATCGCGAACGATCTATAACAGTGTAAGGCAACTTTGATGAACAAATGTAAATTAGTAACTTTAATTCCAATGGAAGCGATTACTCTGTAAGAAAGTATCACACCTGAATTTGTTAAAAAAATATAGCAGAAACAGCTTTCTAGGATAGTGTTTAGTATTTCCTATATTGGTTTCCTAATTCCAGTGAATTTCTGAACTTCAA
>PNEQ01000024.1:31509-45104 GCA_003012365.1 Medauroidea extradentata
AAAAAAAAAAAAAAAAAAAAAAAAAAAAAAAAAAAAAAAAAAAAAAAAAAAAAAACAGAACACGGCACACGGTAAACAGCCCCTGCGCGGATAGGCAAGACGTCGTACATAGCAGCGAAGAGGGAAACGCCACCGTCTTATCTGCAGGCGCTACCTTGACAATACTGTACCACCGCATGCAGATTAATCAACGCAATGGGCGGATAGAACGCAAGTTCAGACTTCTCTTTACCTTTATTTATCTGTCCTATGTGTTATACACTGCACGGTTCAGCTCGTACGTTTAAAAATACAGTTACCGCGTAACTATCGTTACGAGGATAATTCGTATTCTGCAATTTACAGGAAAAAAACTTTCGAGTTCTATGACCTGCATGTAGAATTCTTTGCTCTATGTATACTCAAGCTCCGCCCATTCGTTTATTGTCTGCTGTACCAGAGAGCCAGTGAACAAATGGTTAGGGCTCGAGTAACTTATTCACAGAACATACCACTGCCCGCGCGACACCTCCGGGCCCCTGGAGTCTATACAATAAACATAACACGCTACAGTTACACAGTCCTAACTTACAACTTTACTACGTACGTCGACATACTACACACCTCGTATTATTTATACATTTACGGACGAAAAACACGTACCCACCGCGGACTCAGAGCTGACGCGAGGGCAGTACTTGTATAAAATACTATGTCATTTTTAAAAGTAAAATTATCGATGTTACAACGCAAATGCCACGTCATGTTTCGATTGGGACAGCATCAGCGGCTCTAAGTGGCCACCTTGGGTGACATGACAGTCGCTAACTTCCAGAGTAAACTAGCAAACAGTGCATTATTCATAGACGACAAGCCCAGCCCACGTATCGTCATATGACATCCATACTGAAACACAAGCACGTCGAACAGGCCCGGCCAACACCACACGGCCAGTGACAAATTAATACAAGATTGTGACACGTCGCATCTGAAGGAAGCAACAGCGAGAATGTTTTCCCTTCAGTAAGTAAAGAAATCTTTAATGACGAATGCCGATCAGCGTGCACAGCTTCGGCCGGTAGCAGATTATTGGAAAACTGCTCACCGCACATGAGCTATGTATTTTTAGGAATATAATTTAAAGAACGTTGACGCGTGTATATCCTTGTCAAGTTTACAACTCATCAAAGCGTTATTTTCTAGTGGCCCTAAATTACGAAAATGGGAATCTTTTGCGGTCTTTTAAGTAGGTTAATCTTCGCGCAGAATCGTTTGGAATGCGTCGGCGTTCGCAACACACATTTACCTTTAAGGCCATGATCTTTCATTTATTTCAAACAATTGCAAATAACTCGAATATCTTCCAAACAAATGTTCTAAAAAAAACTGAGACTGTGTAGTCATACGAAACACAATTTTTCCAGAGCGTTTTTAAAAATAATGTACCGCTTGCTAGTAAAAAATATTTGGCACAATTTTGGCTTATTTTGACAACAAAATATGTAATATTTCAGAGGCAAAAATCTAAAAATCCACTATTTTTTATATATGCATTATTTGCGTTTAAAAATATTTTCAAAACCACTGCAAAATTAAAGAGCGTTATAAAACGATATGGTCACCACTGAAAGTCTCATATAGCCCCGTTGTCGGCGAGAAGGTCACCAAGCCAGTTCACTGACCTCCAAACATGCCAACGTTCACAAAGAACAATTAGTACTGGAAGGGAAGCAAGATTTGACTAATCACCGTTTCCCCTTATTTAAATAGTGGTTTCGCGGATCCCCGGGAAAATAATTGGATTTGTAGATGCAAAACGATGCTATTTTTAAGCAGTTTTCCAGGTAGACAAATATGCATTTATATATATTTTTTTAAAGGAAAAATTCATTGAATTAAAGCATTTAACAAAGAGAAAGTTATTTTAATTATATAATACTATATTTAGATGAATACAGACCCTACAACCCCCTGGCTGGATATAAGTCTGGCAAGGACCTGGGAACCCACCAGAACGCCTGAACTTGCAACATATTTACATTTAGATTAACGTACATAAAATGTCGCTTACCAACTACAGACCTTCATCTGCAGCCTCCTCGACGATATCTGATAGCCTATGTTGAGGTTGACACTACACACTTCTAGTTGTAAAGCCTGGTTGCTCGATTTGCAACAACAACACAGCTGCATCTACAATGCTTACCTTGCTAGCAACGCGGAATACGAACATGAACCTACTATTACAAAACCCATTCACTTGCTATGCAAACACGCCACAAGTCATCTTTGCACGGCTCAAATTGCCACAGGAGCTTTTAGATTGAATCGAGAACGCACACTTTTTATTTTTCTTCGTGTTTTCATTCCTGTAGCATTGTTTCCTTCTTTACAATGCAGAATGTAACTGAACGCCTAACATTGTTCTAGCCAGCATTACCAATAAATAGACAGCGCCCTTAACAACGAGGTCTTATTCGTTGGTGAGGCATCATACGAGGTGAGTAAGGAGCAGTGCCGGAACGAAGGGTTGGGTAAACAGGAGATCCCCGAGGAAACACGCCATCGTCCGGTGCGGTTCCCACATGCGAGAATCCAGGCAGATTCCGCTATGAATCGAGCCCGGAATGCCTTGGTGAGGGACGAGCGCTCTATAGGCTGAACCAACAACAGCCTCTTTCAATATATAACTTGCCTTAAACCACAACAAGCATCATGAAGCTTAGTACCAAACAATTTTTAAGGCAACACAATTTTTATTAACAAGCGGCAAGGCTACTAAGTAAATGTAGATAGTTAGACGCAGTCCTAAGCAAACAAATTTTGTTTGGATAGTTTTGGCTAGTTTACGTTCGGTAAGGTTATATTAGATTTAACATGACAGTACACGGTTTTGAAAGTCAATACCGAATAACTACAAAAACACTATAGATAATGCTATTTGCCAACTGCATGAGAAAATTGTTTACACAGAATGATATATTTGTGAAGTGTGATCTCTTGCGCCGCAATTAAATGTAAGAGATTTCGGAGACAGCGATTGTTCTTTAGAAACACGTTACTCGAGAAAAAAAATGGTTGCTCAGAGAGTTGATAGAAGCTATTGTCTAATAGTGAAGATATTTTGGACAGCACTCAGCAACGATGTCTTGAGCGCCTGTGAGGGACGACAATATGGAGCAGCGTCGGAGTGAATGGGCGGGGGAAACAGGAGTACCTGAAGAAAACCCGCCAACCAGTGGCATCGTCCGACACGATTCCCACATGCGAAATTCCGAGGACCGACCCCGCCGGGAATCGAGCCCGGATCGCTGGGTGGGATGCGAGAGGTCTGACCCTTCGATCACCGCGGATCCCTTATTGTCTAAAGTTGAAGTTTTGTATTTCTGCGAATTCGCTATAAGAAACATACAATTTTAAACGGATGCTATTAGCGCTGAATGGATATGGTGCCTAGAAAAAACAATTAAATATCTACACGATTCTTCTGAATTATTTTCGTACCAAATGCAAACACACGCATGAATAATTCCACGAGCATTTAAAATTACGCGTAATTGAACCTTAAAAATGATATATTTTCAAACGCCACCGTAAACATTGAAAACGAGTGTTTATTGGCTAACAAAACGTGTATGACGCATGTTGCACAGTAGTTGTCGTTTGCCGCCGATACCCAGGCATTGTAGTATGTTCTGGAATTTTACACTGACTTAAAAAACTGATCAAATTTAATTAACTCGGTAACTTAAAAGATAACTCGGAAAATTCGTTCGTTGTTAACGCATGCAAAGTTGTCGACTTTTTAATTAATAACGAAGAATTCGATTGCACTGAGTTGAGAGGAGTGAAGAGAGCACATTTCTTTTTTATTCCACTTATTTTTGCAACGGATGTTTCAATGATAGATATGAGTTTGTCCGTTTAATTCTAATTACCGAGTTTTAACTCACTACAAATTCATTTTACTGTTTCAGATTCAGTTAAGAATAATACATTTTGGTTTAAAATGTCAACCGAGTGAAGTTCGCATGCGTCCAAAAAGTGAATCTACCCGCCAAATAGTTTAAATGCGTTTAAACAAACCTGGCCCTTACACACCGGTGACCGAGCGTTCTGGTCATACGATTCGGGAAAATAATAATAAAAAAAAAGAGATTAATTTTTCCATTAAAAATAATTTTTCCTTCACAATTGTTACGTTTCTAGTGAGAGGCTTTGAAAGTCGCAGCCAGCTGTGATGCCATCTATTATCGAATAGCGTAAGACCCTACCTACCTCTCGAATTAACGGCCAATCACGGGTGCCTTGAGCTCACCTCCGGCCGTACAGTGGAACAGAAAAAAACACAGTGAATTACGTGTCATACTTCATACAATACATATCAATAATCGTTGCATATATAAAATGTAATTTTATCGCTAATAGCAGACTGTTTTGGGCTCGTCTTGTAGAAACTGCGCAGAGTCCTTGTACTGTCGTCACACAGCGTTGTTGTAAATATTGTACTTGGAGTATATTTAATTGTATTACTGCACAAAGTAAACACTATCACACATTTATAACACTTCAGATTTCAGCCATACACGTTCTTATCACGTACAGCAACTGGCTCTAACACATTTTCACGAGCTAAATGTAAGTTGCTGTACAGTTTGTGTAAACGGACATGCTGTCCAACGACATCACAGAAATATCAACATGGCGGCACTCGTTTTTACTGAGCTAAAATTAATGCGTTTTTCATTTACGTTTTTCTCGAAATATACTGACCTAAATAAGGGAAGTGTGGTAACGATAGTCAAAAATTTAAAGTACTTTTAAATTTAAATTACGTTAAAAAAAGAAAGTGAAATCCTTATTATGTACCATGATACCTGCGTGTTAGAGGCTCAGAAGTACAGGAGTTGTAATAAGGGTGACCTTGAAGTGTGCACCAAACACCGCATTGTCACAACGAGCCAACAGCTGAAATGTGCCGATCCATATTAACTATGGGACTTGAATTTTAGTGCGGAAAGTCTGTAGCACAAGATGTGTGTACGTTTTTATTTCAGTTTCCCATACCTCCGGTCAGTACATTTTCAAGTACGGCAATCTGAATACGTGGTTTTACTATTTTAGAGGACTTCGAAACAGCGTTTTTAATGATTATGGTGTCTTAACAATGACATTCCGTATTTGTCCGGCTTTGTGATTTCTATTCGAATATTGGAGTAATGGACACATGTGGAATAGTTTAACTCTAACACATTTGAAGTGCGCCTTTAACAGAAACACGGCTCGCCAGTGAATATATGGGATCGTAGCTCCGTATCACGGCAATTCACCACCTTTGTCAATTAACTGCAACATTTCCGCAGGAAGTTCCTTCCAGACCAGTTTACCTACATTTGCCAGAGCTTTCACCGCAGTAATTTGTACGCCTGTCGAGTGTAACAGTTTCTCGAGCTGGGGCAGCCGTCTCACTTGGAATACCACTTTCCCGCGCGTCTCGTCGACCCGAGAAGACTCCGGTCAAAGCCCTCCCTGAACAACCCGTCCCGAGCATGGGTGACTCAGACATTTCTCTTACAAGACTTCAGCTCAGGCAGGGCACGTGCTCTGAGCATCACACACATGCCAGATACTGCACAGACCAATAGTGACACCTGACAAGAAAGCCTTCTTAAGGTGGCTGGCTGGGTGAATGTATTTTGTGCCTTCGGAGGCCTAGAAGAACGTGTATCACGCCTCTCCCTAACCTGTGGCGGATTTAGAAACGTATGGGTGAGGGGGAGCTTACGTGACTTTATGGATTGTAAAAAATACCCGCAATTTCAAAAGTGTGGTTGTTTACTGTTACATAGCATTAAAAATAACATACATACATGTAGGACATATTATTAATGTACTTGGATCATCATAGAACAATACTCCAGTTTCCTTTAGGTGACTGAACATACTTTGGCTACATTACGTTGAACACAGAGATTAGAGAAACACACAGATGGAGCATAATGTATGTTGTAGGGCGAAGGGTATGAAGCAATTTCGGTAACTGAAAAACGTTGTTTATTACCTGGCAACGTGCATAATGCGGCTGTGGGTTGGCCAACCATAACCTCGTTTCTTAATACATCTACAGGAGCAGCTGATTGTACTCCGCCATATTGCAACCTGAATAAACAAAGCTTGGCCTCAATATACAATATAGGCTGCTAACGCTCCATCTGTCCTTTTCCCTCATTTCTGGTTGAACACGATTGAGGGGGGGGGGGAGAACCCCGGGCCCCTTCAGCACGGCAACCACCCCTTTAAATCTGCCACAAGTCACTGAACATGCGTGCAGTCCTCTCGTCGACAACTCGCCTGTACGAGACTTTCAAGTGGTGATCCTATCATTTTATGACGTACTGTTAAATATAAAGGTGGATTGTACACGCCAATACCTATCATATGCGCCAAGATACAGATTTCTAAAAATAAAAAAAAAAAAAAAAAAAAAAAAAAAAAAAAAAAAACCCACTGCAACACCCCTTTTTATTTATTTATTTATTTTTTTCCCCAATTTTCGGTAGCTAGAAAATATGCTTCAGTTAGTAGTGGTGAACCTAAATGTGTATACGTACGTCAAAAATTTATTTAAATTATATTCATCAGCAGATATCACTTGTGTGATGAGCAGTTTTTGAATAATCTGGTACCGACCGTAGCTCTGCACAGTCCTTGGTGGCCTGGGCATACGACATCTTAACTTTGTACGTAAGCTATCAAAAGAACACTTCACTCTCGACCTTCTGGTGAAGGGTTTGTTTGTGTGGGCGAGGCGAAAATAGATAAGGAACTACGATCAAACATGTACTGCGATTATCGCCTCTACGCCCAAATAAGTAAACGCGCACGCAGTGATGCCACCTTAACGTTTTGGCTGTGGCAATTTAAGCAGTGACACTCATTTCATTGGACGCGTCACTGTAGCTAAGTCCAATGACCTCAGTCTCGAACGAATCGGTTATATCTTGAGAAACAACCGTCTGGAAAAGCACTTTTCAGCCAAGTTTGACGGCTTTGAAAAAATTGTTCCATGTGCGTGGTGTCTTAAAAGGCATAGGCCTACACGTAGTATGGGTGTGTATTCCTTTCGTTGAATTATAAGCACTGTGGACGTACGTATACTGGTCTCCGAGGAAAACAAACATGTTGAACGCTATTCGAGCGCCAGCCAGGGGGCTGCTTACCTCTGAATCCAGGGGTCTATTCTGTAACTTTTCTAGTCTCTTACACAATCTTTACACAAAGACAGTTACTGGGCAACTATCTTTACGACGATAATTAATACTCTGAAACTAAAAATGGCGCCGTGAGTGTTTAAAAAGTCTCGTGATTCTCTTTATATAAAGAACGGGCTGTAGGATGTTGTTGCGAGATGAAGCTCATGAAAATGGTCGACATATTTTAGTTGTGTTACGACTATCCTCGTTGGAGAACAAAACCCAGTACAATTTCGATTAGGAGACAGAGATACATTATTTTATTTTCCTTTAAATAATGTAATAAGGTTCATAAATTATCGCTGACGCAAACGACTAATTCAATACAGCATGCGGGCTGCTATCTCTTGGCTGGGGGTACTAGCATAGTACCAGTGCTACTATCTGTTGGCTGGAGGTACTAGCATAGTACCAGTGCTGCTATCTCGTGTAAGCGCAGCACACTATCTTTCTACTACAGACGAGTTGATGTTATAATTTAAAAAACTGAACTCTAAAGAGGAACAAATAGGATTTATATCAATTTAAGGTAAATTTAAGTAATTGGTAATTCAAAACACGCTGTCAAATATGAGAAAATACAATTTAGTTAAATGTATGAAGGTTTCCAGAGAACATCCTACAGTGTGGCCAAGTATATTGAGATTGGTAAACAGAGGTGTTAGCGAATAAGACATAAAGACAGTAACAGGTGAGGATCACTGCCAGAGGCGAAGTTAGAGAACAGACTCCTTGGTGCGAGCAAGGATAGAGACTTACATGTTAAATATTACTCAGCGATGCTCAAGTCATCTTTCAAGATTCAAGATATCGGTTACGGACAAGAACCCGTTTTATACATTCAGAAAAGGGAACTATTGTCACAGAAATGAAAAATGAAAACGAATACAGTTACTAATATAAGTTGGCGAGTGTTGTTTGGGCATGAAAGTACTTATTTGTTAATCGTTTCCAAGTAATTGAAAAAAAAAAATCGTAAAACATCCTACATTAACGTATAAGACAGCGAGACATACGTTAAGTCAGTCATGTCCGGTTAGACAGGTACTAAGCCACAGCGTGTGTGTGTGTGTGTGTGTATAGTACTTTAACGTGATAATCGCTATTCCTGAACTCGCCAAGGTTCCCAGGCAGCCCTCTTAATTAAAGTGGAGTATTAACTCGCAAAATTGCAAAGTTATACCCTTTGATTTTCCTGCTATTATTTTTGTCCTGGCTTAGCTAACTATAAATGTAAGATTAACGATAAAATAATAGGAAATATAAATGGATCTGAATTTGATAAATTTTTTTCTTGTTTTGGAAATTTTGTACATTTAATTTGTTGTCTAAAATTATAGGTTAAAAAACACAGTTTTCATACTATATAATACTTCAAGCTTGTTCTACAAATCTTGAGATGAAAATTATCAACGGATTTAGTCGGGTTTAAAATTGATTATGAGACCTTCGTGTAATTTAACTTGTGGTTTAAAACATTCGTCGTCGTGGAGGCACCACAGTGATTCAATTAATTTTAACTACTCTTAGGTACAAATACCACTAGCAAAAACCACTTTTGAATTTCTCTGGTACTTTAAGGCTTTCCAGACAAGTAGTAAAATTTGTCCGGACCTCTTTGAAAACTATTTTTACACTGACAATGACTGTTGGAACACACATATCATAGATGATGTCAGAAGTAGGAAATAATACTTGATTATTGAAATACCAGTAGCTGTTTAATAAAACTTCAATAAATATCACGACTAAAAATGTACAATTCTATAGATCCTGATATTAACTGCACTGTATAGAATGCACATGAACTAAAAAAAATGTATTAAAAAAGGTCTTGAATACAAGATTACAAGCTATTAATGCAAACTAATTCTTAAGATATTATGTCTGTAAATAAAGGTAACCCCTCTTCTGTGCAGTTTCCATTTTAAATATTACCTGAAACTCATACAAGCTTACCAGTTGCAAAGTATGAAGGAAAGGTATTGTTGCAAAGTATGTAGTATGTATCTGTCCTGTACGCTCAACAGAAGACTTACAAAACAGCCAGAAATTCCGAGCAGAATTTGGGCATGTAAATATACAAAATTTGCTGCTCATTTTGATGAACAATTTTTTTTTCTTTCAATCTTTCATATTTTCTTCGTAACTTTCTTTTTCTTGAACTGACCTCGTGTAATAGGCCTACTTGGGCCGGGGAGCTCAGAAGCACACAGTAATTTGTAATGCATGTTCGATTTATTTAGATATATATTTTCTGCTACTCCACATTACTGATAGTTGAAATACACAAATCAAGCAGCATATTTGGAATTTTCTATGCATATGAAATTCACCGAAGTCTCGAACTACAAAAGACGTTATCATAATATTCTCGTATAAACTACGAACGAGTTTCACTGTGTGGTAACTACAATATATTATAAAATACGACAGGTCCCCACTCGATAACCATAGAGCATGCTGTACAAAATGTATAATACTGTTCATTAGTTTAACGTAAGAAAAATTGCAATGTCAGTAAAAAAAATAACATTATTGACTTAACCTTCAATATAGTTCCTAAACACGTTTGTTAATAAATTCTAAAATAATCAATTATTCGACTTATGGATAGGGTAAAAAATAAATCGAACGGTCAACAAGAAAAAAAACCTCAAACTTAAGGTCAGAAAAATCAAGGAATTTATATTAACTAAGAGTTCTAACCGTTCCACATATCATAGCAACTAAAAGAATGCTGTTTCATCGTGTACAGTCAGCCATGGAGGAGAAAATTACACACTAGTTGTATAACTAGCGCCTAAAGGCTAGAGTGAGGTGTGCTGCGTGTGCTGTATTCGCTCTTAGCTCTTCGCAATTGTATACCTCGAGCACGCAACACACGTCCATCCAAGCGACCCCCTTAACATAAACAATCTTGAAATGTGCACCTACTGTTAC
The DNA here is from genome assembly GCA_003012365.1 of Medauroidea extradentata. NCBI lineage: Eukaryota > Metazoa > Arthropoda > Insecta > Phasmatodea > Phasmatidae > Medauroidea > Medauroidea extradentata. The sequence goes on from PNEQ01000024.1 coordinate 41,685, forward strand.
AGTTGACAACTGACACGCGATCTTCGAACTTCCTGGTAGCACTTCACAAACTTAAAACACACACTATATGGCAACTAAGAGGTCGCAGCCCAAGTACTTCAAGGTCGGCGGCATCTTTTCGCTGACAACGTTATCTAACTGCTTGTGTTACGGGGGGAAAAAGATAAAGTAACTAGAATGTGTGAAAAACGTCATGCTAGCTGTGCAAGTAGCTATTCTCCGTTCACTCTAAGTTGAGTTCTGAAGTAAACAAATAACGTAATATCATTGCACTTTGCTAGATTCTAATTGGCTCAATTTTTGCAGCGCGCCGACGTATTATATCCAACCGAAAAAAACTGTGTACAGTCGGTATCATAGGAAACAACAACGCCCTTTATATTAAAACAATATTGCGTGAAAATTTCGTACGTGTTATCGACATACGGAAACAAAAATTACATGAAAACGTGATAAAAATGTTGACATGTGCAGTTACAGTATATGTAAAAATTTAATTGTAATTATCAAGCCATGACTAACGATCGTATTCAAATATTCTGGTACTAACGTAACGAAAATTTGGTACTACATGGAGAAAATGAGTTGTCAACAAAATGTGATTAAACTTACTTTAAAGTCCTCCTGGATAATTTTGTACTTCGTTTTGGAAAAAATTACATTTTATAAATCACCAGACACTCTGTCGATAATACAAGACACATATTCGTTATTTTTTATTGTAAAAAATGTTATGCGAGATTTTTATTCTTGCCTTATAAACATCACCGCAGTTTGTTCAGTAATGAAGAAATATATCCACGTTTCGAAAACCATGCATGACATTTTCACTGTTCACGTCCAGCGTCACATAACCTAATCCACATGCGACGTAAACATAAACAGACGCGAGGACGGAACGAAATATATCAAGGAATTTTGGTTCGGACAAACTGGAACGGAAAATGGATACACGGAGACACCATTCACAGTAGCCACAACATTAACGCGTTAATGTCCAAAAATACTTTAAAAAATCTGATTGTGGTATTTCTGACTTATTTTTATCGTGGTAGTTACAGTATTACTGAACTAAACTTCTGGTATTTTCAGAGTATCGTACATCTCTAAATACTAGACTAGCAAGTGTACCAAGAAACTCGTACGTTTAACAGTACGTCAGTCGTTAAATAACTCGTGAACAAACTGTACGGACGTGTCGTCCGCTAACCATAATTACAGTAATAAACATATAGCGTCGTAGATTGTGTTTGCAACGTCCGTATATTTTAGATATTTGTTAATAAAACTCTGTGATGGAGTGGTAAATTTATATGTACACGACAGATAACAAAGATCTATTTCTTATGCAAGATCACAGTGCACGGCGGTCGGCAGCCAATGAACATGTTTGTTTATAATTTTCTTTGTTTATCCTAAAACTCAACTCAGAGTGAACGGAGAATAACATAAATTCTTCGCACTTATGTAAAGGCATGCAACGGGTTCCATTTGACATTTTTCCCCAAATATTTTTGAAATCGAAAATAAAACTACATATGTACATACAAATACCACATACGTACATACACATAGGCCTAGATACATGCATTCATTCATACATACATACATACATACATGCATACATACATACATTTGTACGCATAAAAAAGAACAATGATTGACTGAATGACTGACCGACATCAAACTGCAGCCCAAACCGTTGGACCTGGAAATGTGAAATTTTTTGTGTGGGTTCTCTTCAGGTCGTAGGCGAGCACAAAGCACGGATTTTTCAAAATTCGTCCCCCAAGGGGATAAAACGTGTCTTATAAAACTCGTCTACATAGCTCGAACCCGATAGCCTATCGTCATGACTTTTACTTCTACGGACAAATCATAAAAACATATTAGCCAATGTAAGGGTTTTTATTGGAAGGAGTGAAAAGACTTGAAATGCGTTTTAGATTACTTATCGATCTCTATCGAACCCTACGGTACACAGAGTTTCTTTATACTTCAAAATGATGCTGATGTGAATATCTAAAAAGTAGTTTATTCAATTTTTTTGCAGTTCGGCTCGCAAAGAGTACAAAATGAGGAAATATGTTTTTTATTAATCGTCTGTACAGCCCGAAACCAATGGGTTATATTTGTGATTTTTACAACAGTTAGATATGTATACAAATATATAACATAGGGTTAGGGTAGGTTAAAAAAAATCCGGTTTTCACTTATACTCCATCTGAATACGAGAGCAGATGTCAGCTCCAGAAACGTCGTGGATAGTCTGCCTTTGGAAATCTACTGTGTTCTTATGTGTCTTCATCGTTGTGTGTTGTCTGTTGTCTGTGCCGTCGTCGTTATCCTGTCTTGTGCCAATTATTGTATTCGTTCCAGTATTGTCTGTGCTGTCTTAATTGTGATGTCCTGAGTTTAACAGATTATTTTCTTTTGTATTTCGACATTTATATTTGAAAGTTTCTTTTCTTCTCTTTATTTGTTGTTGAGTAATTCCTCACGTGCTGTTGTTTTGGTTTAATGATGTGTTGACTACAGCCAAACAAGACTTGTTTTCTCATTTTGTCGTAATGTTTAGTTTTTTGCAAGTCTTATTCTAAGATCTCTAGGACGACAAGTATCGCAATGACGTATGTTCACAATAGTACAGTACGAAGGCGGCCGCCTACCCCACGCTTCAAATGCGTTGCAGCGTGTTCATAAACAGGTTTTTTTCTACGAAAATATTCCACGTGCGTCCATTGTGCCAACGTACGAAAATAAAATAGACTTCGGACAAGGTAGGAACCTCATTGTTAAGACGCCACGCTCATTAAAAACACTTTCTAAACCCTCCAACATGGCTAAAAACGGCCTTTTCAGACTTCCGCACTTCAAAATATTCTAACCGGATGTACGTGACACTCAGACTGCGATCTGCACTGAACTTAGCTGCAGACTTTCCACCAATAAAATTATATGGTCACGTCTTAGTGTCCCATAGTAAAAACAGTTCGGCGGTAAGCTTGCACGCTAGTTCAGTACTTGGCTCGTTGAAGCAACGCGGCAGTTGATGCGCGCTTCAAGGTCGACCTTACTGCTCCGTCGCTTTTGAGCCTCTCTCGCGCGGGTAGGCGGCGCCCTTAAGGCTTCAGTCTACCCCTTGTGTACCAGGTGAAAAACAGTCATTTGGCTAACCATTTTACCATAAATGTACTATAAATACGACGACCAAACTTTGTCAGATACATCTTAAGACATAGTTTATCCTATGCTGAAACTCAAAATTTTCAATTTGTTTACTATTATCTTAGATTTTGATAGTGAAACCACCTCAATTTTAGCACTTTTATTAGTAAATGAAAACAGGATATTAAGTACAAAATCATAAAATAGGCCTTGCAGAAAAAAATTATGAAATATGTACTTTGAAATGCACTT
>PNEQ01000025.1:0-29677 GCA_003012365.1 Medauroidea extradentata
CCCCCCCCCCCCTGAAACTTATATCCTGGTTATGCCACTGCTCGCTAGTGCAGGACACTGAATGTTACATGAATAAATTGAAAAGGCAGATGTACTCGCCTTACACTGAATGTCAGTAAGTTGTTACACAAGACGATTTCATTAAGCAGTTTGGTTATACAGGCTACAAGTACTCAAGAATAGAAGCTACAATTACTTGGTATTTACAAAAAATTATAACACTCTCTTTGGTACTTGTCTACACTACAGGCTTGGGTAATGACAATTTGTTGAGGACATAGAATACAATGGGAGGTGCAACAATAATTATGACATGAGATACAACAAAAGTCGCAATAATAAGAGTTGGGTCGACAGCATGCTTCTGGCAGTACAAAAAACTGACTCGACAGGGCACTTCAAGCCAATAGATACTGAGTTAGAAATAACGGCTTGATAGTGGCCGTGGAAATGCCATGATCATCTTTTTAACCCCGAGAGGGTTACAGTATTCCATCGCCTCTAACGGCATGGCATTTGTGGGTTGGTAACAATACTTGTCTAATAAACTGGCACTGCAGGTTGGTGTAAACATTTACTAAGCTCTTACTGGTACATATTTTTAAAATTTCAATAGAATCTTTACGAGAATTGGGAAGTGTGCGCCAACACTTTAAAACTTGCATGTGGGCAGCTGGAGACAGGAGTGGCATTTGTGGCTTAAAAGATTGTGTAAGTTATGTCTCAATGCTAAGAAATAAGACAAAAACTGACGTGCGGGTTGGGCTTTCCCACCGAGCTATCGTTGCTAGAGTGGTTAGGGTAATTCAGTAGGGAACATGGAGGATGAGTCTAAAGGCCCTCTTACCAAAAGCAATCCGTGTGGTTCTTAAGGTATTGGGACAGAGAGGCAGTGTTATACCCCTTCGGTTACAGACACAGAAATAGAAAATTTTAGTATTAGGTATTACATATAACTAACGCTCAGTATGTACCAACAGCAGCCAAAAGTGTAATCACGTCACTATAAACAAAATATGCTACCTTAATGAGTATTTATTGCATGCTGGTAAACAGTGATTTCATAGAATTATCTTTCTCAATAATTAACTTGGAGGGAAGTTGCCTTTAGGAGATGAGGTTAAATTAAAAAATAAATAAATAAATAAAAAATATATATGTATATGGTATAAATGTATAGGTATATATATATTTTTTTAAATAATAAAACATTGGTTCAAGTGCCAGTAATATAATATTAAACATTACATATTTCTTTACACAGTTTTTAAAATTGACTGCACAGTTCCATATTTATCATCGTCTTTGTTGAATTCCAGCGGGTGAAAAATAAAATAAAGATGACGCATTACCATGGGTTGTACCACTTTGAACTGTAGCATCCTCAGGGCAGGATGCCATAGTGACAAAAGTCTGCGAAGCGGCTACTAATCAGCAAAAAAAACATAAAGGAGATAATGCTGTGGCCAGTCCAGTGAGCCAACCTGACTCGGACTGGTGAATTTTGGAAGTAGTACGATGGAAAACTTGATTTCAACATGGACTAGAAATTGAACTAGAAGTTGAACTAGAAGTTGAACTAAAACTCTAACTGCTACCCTCTGTGAACAGAAGCAAATACACGAAAAAGTTTAGTGTAAGTAAAAAGGGAATGTGCTCTCATTACAGTAACACTTACCACAGATGTGGGCAAAGAAATGCTACACAGATAGCATCTTTAAGCTAGTGTTAAGACAGTTAAATTTACTTACTACATGTTCCTATAAAGAAAACTACAGTGGTACATCTATTTATAGAATAAAAAACTAGTGTAGCACAAGTGTGACAACACCATCAACTAGAACGTAGTCTGTGTTCCAAACGTAAAACATGTCATTGCGGTATACGAACGGCACAGAAGTCAAAGTAACAGGTATGTGAGCTTACAAAAATGTACTCGAGAGATGGCACACAAGTGTCAAAACGGCCAAAACCAGTCTAGGTGACGGGACACAGTACAGTTTAAACTAGTAAGAACCAACTACAGAAACGTTGAAATAGGCACTTTCAGAAGAACAGAATGGGGTGGGGGATTGTACAAGGTATAAAGTTGGCGTGGGTACGCATGTAAAATCATTGTGTGACAAGCAAGCAGATGTTTCCATAACATCTGGCATGGAATACAACTCCAGAGATAAGAAGCTAACAGCGATTCCGCTGGCCAAGTCGCAGCAAGGCATGTAGAGCCATAATAATTGTTCTTTTTCTTTAATTCCCAAAATGCTACAAACTGTTTATAAGGCAACAAAATGAGAATATAGGAATTAAACGTTACATTGATAAACTTGTTCTCCGTTAACAAACAATTGAATGAATATTAAATGAAAATATTAAATAAAAAAAAAATTAGCTAAATTCAGAAGTGGCACAGCGGTTAGGGAAGGATACTGTACTTCCTATGGCCCTTTTACCAGGAAGCAGTCCGAGTAGTTCTTAAGGTATTAAAACAGAGATGCGGTTGGTGGAGAATGTGTCCTATGGCCCCATACCAGGAAGCAGTTGATATGTTTAAGATATACCCACTATACGGTGACTCGATGCTTTATGGAAATCCTGCTTCTAGCTTGGGTCTGTTTTCAGACAAACCATGTATCCTTTCGCCAAACGTCAACAATAACATTGCCACGTGGGAAATGCCATGTGACGGCCACGTGGCAATGTTATTGTACGGAATCCGTCAAATAGACATGTCACTAGTGCAAAAAAATTATACTTGTATCTTCAATCAATGACTCAATATTTGTGAACAAAAAAGGCAGTTACTATGTAATTAATAACTAAAATAATGCAAATAAATAAAATAAAGTCAAGGCAAAATTGTACAAGAAATAATTTTAAATTGTGGCAGACTTGTGTCAACACAAAATATGTGAGAAGGTTTAAAATAAATTACTATACATTTTTACAACCAGTCCCAGACACACTATTCAGCCACACAGAAAAATCAATGCATTGCTTACTGTTTCATAAGTATTATGACTGTTTAAATATTAAAACTGAAAAGAAAATAAATCACGAGGCATAAAAATACAGGTACACAATGTGTTATCAAAATATTCTGTTAATTTCACACCTATTTAAAAAAAAGTAAATTTAGAAATTGCCCCAAAAAGAGATAAGAACGAACATTTTTACTGAATAAAGAATGCACTGGAAAAAAGTAAGAAACCTGTGTTGGCGATATCTACAATATGTTCTGATAAACAAATAAGTTAGATGGATCTCGAACATTAATTGCGAGTATCAAATTTTATGACTTTGTTAACTACTTGCAAGCTAGTCAACAGAAAAACATAGAAAATATTTACTATTCAAGTCATAAAATGTTCTGTTTTTTTAAATAACAATCTGGCGATTTTTGTCTTAAAATTACGCGACCAACATTTTTATAGCCTGACTGGCAGTGCGCCCGGGACTACGCTCCCATGTATTGCTCAAAGCAGATACCTCTTTGTATACCAGACAGGTAGTTCAGTCATCTAGTGTTAGAATGACAAATATGCTAGCTCAGTTAACTCTGCAGCAGGATAAGTAGCTATAGCTGTCCACACAAAAAGCAGTCTTAAGTTTGTCACTGCCACTAGCTGCGACTTCGCCTGGGCCATATTTACAGGATGTTACAAAAGGTACGGCCAAACTTTCAGGAAACATTCCAAACACACAAAGGAAGAAAATATATGATATGGACATATGTCCAGAAACGCTTAATTACCATGGTAGCCGACGTTTTCATACTTAGTATTCTGCACACCTTGTGAGGTAACTTAAAACTTTACTAGTAACAGCAAATTATGTCAATCATCACAAACCAATATAAGAAATTGACCTTCTACGATTTTGGACCAGTTCCCATATTATTATGGTTTTAAGATTTTTTCGCAAATTGCCCAGGAAAGGCACCTAATGCGCTAAAAAAACTTTTGGATAAAAATGTAACACAGTATACAAATGACAAAACATAATGATGGATTTATTTAAAGAATGTCCACAAATAATATAACAGTAGTTTTGATTAGTTATCAGCTCAATTTATTGTTTTTGTACCGTACTTCATTGAACTGCAAGTAAATGCTACTATTCAAACGAGAACAAAATGCATGTTTACCTTTAGGTTAAGTAACCTCACCACTATTTACACATACATAACTTCGAGTACGCTGCAAAATTATCTGTTAGACTTTGTTCGTAACTTCTTTGATATAAATTGATTCTGAATTCGATAAAATTTGCTCACTTTCTCTAATTCTCGATTTTTATGAACAAGAGCAAAAAATTATATCATTGTTTAGCATAGACCCAAAGCGTTTGTTTGCAACCAGCGTCATCGTGTGACAGACTAATGGTGTCCATTAAATTACGAAAATCAGACTGCACTCTCCATGTATTCCGGTTACAAACACGCGACAACCGGTGGGTGCGCACCGAGCACAGCGGAATACACCATTATTTTAAGTAATTTTCCAGTTTATTCTTGTTTTTGAAAGAGGCATGATTCTCACATTCCTTACTGTACTTCTTTCATAATCCACTACTTTCCTTTCAGCTGCTCACTGATACCGTTCATTGTTGAACTACGAAGGTATAACAAATATCTTTAGTATACCAGTCAATACACATTTATATTACAAAAGGTCTTCTCAAAGGGCCGACTGCACAGTCATATTGAGTAACATCTAAGGCCTCTCTGAATGAACTGTGAGAAATTTTCATTGCAGAGACGAAAAGTGAGTGAAATCTAAGGAAAAACTGAGAAATTCTTGAGGTGTCATCAGACCTTTCTTAAGATTTTATCAAACTGCAAATCAATCATGGCAACTGAAAATTGAAGTTAGAATACCACATGGAGGAGAATAATATTTTAGTTTTGAATTCATTGATAATATTTTAGAGGAGGAATTTAACCAAAGTGTAAACGAAAGACTACACAGACACCTACAACATAATTTATATTCGTTGAGAGTTTTACCATTAAAGAGATGTCATTTTTTTAGGTCACTTTTGTTTTCGAACAAAATGGTTATGATACCATTTTATAAACAAAATCAATGACATATTTTTTATCATTTTTACTATCGACGTATTCAGCTTTACAGTATACAGAACACTAAATATAAATTATCAAATCACTGTCATGTAAGTTTTATGTATAATAAACGTAAAATAATATACATTGAGCAACATTCACGAGTCGATGCATGAAGAGAAATTATTTGTGGTAACACTTCACCTCAACTGAGATATCACAATTTCCTGACACTGCAATGCAAAAAAATTTTTATTTTCCTAAAGTTCTCCGTACTTTCACCTTAACATTAAGTGTTTCCTCACTGACTTTGCAATCGACCCTCAGTTAAAAGACAGTGGTCACAGTAACAATGTACATGGGACAAGTAGCAGACCATAATTCTGCAATCACTTATAAACTACCACAATGTTTATAATTACCAGAATTAGTAACTTAGGTAATGTTGTGAAATGTAACTAAAAATGTAACAATGTCTTTAAAATTATTTAGTAAGCCCAAATAATGCAATTAATTTACAAAAAATCACCCAAATGGTGACAGTCGCATTATCTGAAATTTTCATTGCAAAATTAGCATTTTCAGTAGCCCAAATGACGACAAATTGCCCAATCTGGCAACCCTGAACTGAAGTAGCATTACAGGCACAAGAGAAAAATCACTAATCCGAAGTCCAGAACAGGGTGAGAAATTACACAAGAACATACCCATTTACTGTCACACTTTTTTCAAGACTTCCCACTTATACTGTAAGGTGGATGAGCACCTGACCTCTATTACTTTAGCGAATAATATATATGTTTACATGGGTTACTACATATTGTGGTGTGCTAATAATAGTTAGCCTACTGTTAGTCTTAGTGAATTTTGCTTAAATTAGGATGATAAATGTGAATTTAACCATTTTACTTTAAAACTGCATATGAGTCTGTTCATTTTGTGCATTGCAGCATTTATTCTCCTTTTAGTACTGTGTGGTCGGAAGTTGCCTCCGGAAGAGTTTGTTGTGAAGTTTGATTATTCCTTTATTACAAGAATATGTACTATTATTTTAATGTCACACTAAATTCATAGGAGCCATATCGAGTTTGGTATCCCGCAAATCATTATTTAATTTCCTGCAGATTATCTAAATAACTTATTTGTGTGTTTTGCACCTGTTAAGAGTTTATTAGTGTTTATTTAAATTTCTGTGACTGAGAGGAAGTGAAGATCACTAGCCCAGCCGACAGGCTGGTGCCGACAAAGGGAGGCTGGGCTGAAGGAAACCTCACCAAATATGGTCACATCTGTGCTGATTGGCCAGATGATGACTCTGAAATTTTTAGACTCTTGTGACGTCAACCAAATAGTACCCTGGTGGTAGGAACTGTTTCTTCATCCGCAAGGAATTTAGTTAATTAGTAATGTCATAAGGCTAAACATAGCATAATCACTGTTTTCAAAACCTATTGAACAAATTGACTGTATCTTAAATCAGTGTCTTATCAGCATATAAGTGTAAAGCAATGTAAAAATAACTAGCTGTGTGACGGTGGAGTAATCTGTAAGGGTGGCTTGGCACTAGGGGAGCGTTTTGCCCTGGCTGAGGGTTGTTGGTAGCGACACGCCGGGGTAGCAAGGTGCGGTGCCCGAGGGCACGGAATTTTGGTTGCCCGGTGGTGTAAAGACGAGACTGGCAGCTAATTCGCGAGCGCGAAAGTGGTTGGTGTGCGAGATAGAGAAGTGCGGTCACCGCAGTCTAGATTGGAATCGTCTAGTTTTGAAGAACTTACCGGTTCTACAGCGGGTATTGAATACACTCAGTGAATGTAATTTGTCACAGGACCTCAGCTTGGGCTAAAACCTAACTTGTGTCAGCACGCAGCTCTCAAAATCTGGTTGTAAGCCAAATGTATGACTACGAAGGTGCTGTATCTCATAAGATCCTTTGTGATAAACAAACGGAAATAAACCGACCCGTGGAACTGCAACAAAGTGACTTGTGCCTTCAAGTATCCTTAATTTATCTAGCGATTACAAGTAGCTAAAAGCACTCTACTGGACTATTCGGCAGCAAAAACAATACAAATAAAATAAGCAAGAGTGCATAAAGACACATTACAGAATTGTCGCCAGTGAACAGGGACAGATGGAAACTTAGTACCTCGGGGGCAATGGGAATTGATAACGCATCGCAATACTAGCTGGCGCTAACGCAATGAAGACAGCGACAAGAAAGCGGCTACGCGGGTGGCACTACGACTCTGGAGCAAGCAGGCACGTCCCCTGAGAACGAGAGGAAGAGAGAACAGAAGAATCCCAAGGCCCACTGCGGATGCACTCTGAGCACGAGATGGAATGGACAACACAGCAACAGCAAGTAACAGCAGGCAACAAAGTCAAGGTCAGTTACAGCGAGCCAAAGTCAAGCGGCCTTGCCACTTGCCAGCGAAGAGAAAGGGAAAAGGTCTTGCAAGTGTAACAGTTGTATTTTGGTTTTGTGCGCAAGGGTATTGTCTTGTATATTCATTACAACAAAAGATAAAGCTTTAAAAGGCAGGTATCACGCAATGTAATTAGTAATTACAGTAAAGTAAAAAAAACAGTAAAGGTAAATCCCCACGGAGATGTGTGTTGGTTGCGTTAATCACGCCGATATTTTATTGTTTGTGGGCAGTTTATCCCGTAAAATGTGTATTGTTATTTGTTATTAGTAATGTTAGTGTTTTGGCTACCAAACACTAAAGGTCTTAGGTAAGCTTTGACTCAAGAGTTTGTCCTGCGACATGGCACTGGTGGACACGCGGATGACTTGTTTTTCTCAACGGTTGGGGAGTGTAACTGGAAAGGGAAATAATGGTGGTAACACTGTGGACAGTGAAAATGCGCTAACGAGCGAGGTAAGTGCGGATAACATGGGATTGACGGGAAGCATGAATGACACATTGAGCGAAGGGGGGATGTCAGAAAACTGAACTGAAGGGGGGTCCGGTGGGACGTCTCCTCCAACTGTAGAAAATGGGGGAAATCAGGAACTAGTCATGTTATTGCACTGTATGTTTGAAGCGCAAAATAAGCTACTAGAAACCAAATTTGATGAATTTTGGTGTGAAGTAATAGGGGACATGGCCGCAGTAGTAAGCAGGCAAACGGAGTTTGAATCACGCTGTGAGGAGAGAATAGAGGGAGTAGAGAACCCCGTGGACAGTGCCATTGTTGGTCAAGTCACACTGACCGAGAGGGTGAACAAACTAACGGAGCCGGTAGTCGCAGGAGACAAGGACCGAGAGAAGATAGACAAAGAACTAAGCTCGGTAGAAGTATTAACAGCTTATAGCCAATGCGGAATTGGAAATCTCCAATGGGAGTGTGAACAGCTGAAAGAGAGTATTAACCCTGGCGGGGAAGTGCGGAGAGAGCTAGTGGGTCAGTTGTGGAAGAGGGTCCAAGGTCATTTTGAGCCCCGCGTGTGCGCTGTACAGACCGGACTGGTGGATGTGAACAAGAGGTTGAAAACACTCGAGGAAGTGCACCCTAACGAGGGAGTAGCAGACCATAGTCACAATTGTAGGAGGGGAAGGGTGTCACAGCCATATCAAGAACATGACATCCCAAAGTTTTCCGGCCAGGACCGAACACACCCGAAAAAACCCCTGGCCAAGCTAAATGAATTTTTTGCTATTTTTGGTTGCACCAGGGAAGAACAATTGATAGTGGCCAGAAGATCTATAACAGGCGCGAGTGAGAACTGGCTGCGTCTAAGTGAGCACCGAATTAGAACCTTTGACGACTTTGTGAAAGAGTTTAATAATGAGTATTGGGACAAGCGCATCCAGGATATCCATCGAGCAGACTTATATCAAGGGAGGTGTGTAGCAGGCTACCTAGAGGCGCATTTAAGTAATGTAGTACAGCGAACAAAATATTAAAGACGCTCCACTCAGTGAGGACGAGATAATTATGATGGTGTATTCCCAAGTGCCGATAAAAATACAGGAGGCATTAGTTGGAAAAGATATTTCCACCGTGGAGCAGTTGCACACGGTGCTGAAGGAGCTAGATCGTATCAGCTGACTAAGAGAGAGGGAGGTAGCGATGTGGAGTCAGCAGCATCAAGTAGGGGACGGAGAAAGTCATGACAGAAGGGGGTGGGGGGTGTCAGAACCAAGCACATGGCAACTTCAACGGGAACCGTGAATGTAGAGGAGGGGGAAATTAAAACATAGGGCAGTAGAACAGGCATCATGAGAGGAGGGGATGCGGAACAGCAGATGTTTGTGTGTGGAGAGATGAGAGATGGACAGAGAGGGGGACAAAAAGCAGATGAGTGAGATAGAGAGCTAAGAAGCAGGCGTGGCGTCAATAACGGGCGTAGTAGTAATAGTAATAACTCGGAAAACGGAGGGAATCGTCACATGTAGGCAGCCGAGCTGTGACAGTCGGCAGGAGTGTATCTCGGGCGGCGGAGGGTAGAGATACACACGTGGCTGCGGAAATCTTTCCTAACGAGAAAGATTTTTTGCTGTCAGAGGAACTTACGGAAATAAATACCAGTCCCATTCCAGAGTTAGCGTGCAGAGTCAGTGACCAAGACGTCGCTATTTTGTTTGACTCTGGATCTGAAGTATCAGGTATCACCGAAACATTTTTGAATAGCTTAAATAAACGCGGATTTAGTTACCCTACGTTACCCAGGCCGCAATTTACTGTAATCGGGGCAACACGAGGTATTTATTTGAGTTTCAAGTGGGCGAGGAGTTATGTGGACGGCCTGCCTAGTAATGCCGTTATTAACAAAAGAGATAATCATCGGAATTGATTTCATGCACTCTCACAACGTCATCGTCAATTTTGTTAAGGGGGACATATGTATTGCGGGAAAATGTTATGAAATGTTTATGTTAAGTGGCAACACAGTTATGGACAGGAAGCCAGGGTTGTTAAAGGTGCAATGTGTCGCAGACTGGGAGAAAGGGAGCAATCGCGTGCGAACTCGGAGCAGCAGTTGGAGAAAACCCAATAAAATTACTGCGCACAAACATTGGCATGTGGGAGGATGGGCTAGGGTAAGTGTTGGGCCGATGTGAAGTAGGGAGTGACGAGGAGAGAAGGAAGTTGGGGAGGTTGTTGCAGGAGTTTCGGGGTGTGTTTCGTGGCGAGCCAGGGCTGACAACAGAATACGTCGCCAACATCCCGATGTTAGACCCGACACCGTTCAAGGGACGTAGCTACCCGATCCCGTGGGCATGTAAAGAGGAGGTGGAGAATCAAATAAGAGAGATGGAAAGGGGAGGAATCATTGATAGGGGAAACAGCCCTTTTGTTAATCCGCTGGTATGCACATGCAAGAAGGATGGAAGTCTGAGGCTATGTGTAGACTCGCGTGCTTTGAAGGATCGTATTGTCCCAGACAGGCAGAGTCCTGTGGAACCTGATGAACTATTCAACTATTTCTTTGGATGTAAATTCATTAGCATCACAGATTTCGTAAAAGGCTACTGGCTAATACCATTAAGGGAGGAAGATCGGAAATACACTGCTTTCCTATATAAGGGCCATTCGTACCAGTTTAAGGTGCTGCCATTTGGGCTGCCAGACAGTGTAGGTGAATTATGTAGGGGAGTGGATGCATCATTAGGGCCTGAAGTGGAGAGCAGAGTACATACCTATGTAGATGACGTTTTGATAGCCACAGAAACATTTGATGAACATTTAGAAATTTTATAACACTTGTTGAGCAGGTTGTAGAAGGTCAACGTAACCTTAAAGTTATCAAAGTCTTTGTTTTTAAGAAAAGAGGTAAAGTTCCTAGGTTTCCAGTTGAGCGCAGCAGGCATCAGGCCAGACCCAGAGAAAATGTCTGATGAAAAATTTCCCTAGACCAAAGAACATAAAAGAGTTAAGAGGATTTTTAGGCCTCTGTAATTTTTACAGGCGCTTTGCGGAGCTATTTTCAGACGAAGTGGCACCGCTGCTAGAACATTTGAGGAAAGGTTGTATATGGAACTGGAGTGATGAGTGTGAGAAGGGGTTTTGTACGGCTAAGGACTTATTTGAAGAACATTGCATAGTGAGACACCCAAACTTTGCCAAGGTATTTTACCTCAGCACCAATGCATCAGGCTACGGCTTGGGGGCAAAGCGTTTTTAGGTGAATTAGGAAGAAGAGGAACAGCTCATTGCCATGTTAAGTAGGAGTCTAAACCCAGCAGAGTGAGCTTACACTGTGACGGAGAGGGAGTGCTTAGCCGTTGTGTGGAGTCTTTGGGAAGTTAAGAAACCTAGTGCTAGGTAGCAGAGTTATTGTTTTGTCGGACCATCACTCACTGTCTTTCTTGCAATCGTGCAAACTCATGGGGAGCAGGCTAACCAGGTGGTGTTTAGCACTACAAGAATACAATTTTGATATTCAATATGTATCTGGTAAAGAGAACAGGGATGCTGACTTACTCAGTAGGATGGTGATGGAAGGGGATGAGGTTATCGTGGAGGAGAGGCCCAGGGCTGGGCCAGTTATGGCTAAAGTGACAGTTGAAAGGGATGAGGAGTTAATTGAGCAATTTAGTAGACTAGGAGAAAAGCAGAGGGAAGATGAAGTGTGGGGCAGGGTCTTGGAAGTGTTGGAGGAGGAAGACAAGGACCTAAAGTATCCTAAAGTGCAAAAGGTTTTGTTATAGTATTGTATTAGCGGAGGGATACTATATCGAAGGGAAGCAGTCGAGAACAATAGGTGGAAAATTTGTGTGCCTAAGTGTTAGGTGAGTCAGCTAGTGTGGCATCTCCACAGATCAACTGGGCATTTTGGAGATAAAAAAATATTCTGGTAAGCAAGCAACAGCTACTATTGGCCCAATTTAGAGAAGTCAATCAGGAAAACAATCAGAAGTTGTGACGTATGCCAAAAGGCAAAGTTCCCAAACAGGAATTGGGAGGGGAAATGGGATCCCATTGTACCTTCTGGCCCGGATGATCTTGTGGCTGTCGACCTGTACGGCCTTTTAGGGGGTGTAAAATACATTTTTGTGGTCCTTAATGTATTTTCAAAATTTTTGCATTGCTATCCTTTAAAGAAAGCTACCGCAGCTGCTTGTGTATCCAAATTATTAAACCATTACTTTGAGAAGTTTGGAAAACCAAAAAGAATTTTGAGTGACAATAGTACCCAGTTCACTGCTGATGTGTGGAGATGGGAACAAAACAAAAAAGAATACGAAATAGGACTCCACCGGTGGGTTACTCAAACATGAGTACACGCAAAGCAAAAGAAAAGAAAAAAAAACAAAGCTTAGTGCGAGCTAGTTAGCCAGGCTTGGCCAACACAAAGGAGTTCCGCTGCTAGCGCGCACCATGCCTGATCGTGTCCTTAATCACAAATCACGACAAAATAAAATTAAATCACTTGTAGTAATCAAACTTTGATACACTTTACATTACTCGCGCCATCGGAATAGTCATCAACTGATATCTGGCCGGATGGCCAAGCGCCTTTGTCCGCATTTCAGCGAGCGCGGGCTTACACATCTTACCAAGTGTGCTGATCGGAAACGACTGGGGCGAGAGCTTTGGTAAGCGTGCTCATGCGCACCACCGAAACTAGCGCCACACTGCGGCCACTGCTCTGATCATTACAATAACTTACAAATTATACTTACAAATTATATGTAAAAGTGAATTTGAAACATGGTGTACATACACGCAAAATGTGTACATACATTAATTAAAATTATTCAAAATTATAACATTTTAGCAGAAATCTGTCAAATACTGTTATTGAGCCACTGCTCATTCCAGGGCTGCCGTAAATGACTGACCAACCAGAACGTTCCAGACCGATGTCGGCCCAGCGCATTCCTGAGCGGTGCCATCATGTCTGGGTCCAGGCGCCTAGCCTGGGCCAGAACTTATGCTAAACATAATTTTTACAGATATAAACCAAGGCGTCATAGTTACACAAAAAAGTTACTTAGACAAAATGTTACAAATTAAATCCTGATTAGAATGACACCAAACAAGGCATACTTATGACAGAGCAATTAAAATATTAATTAAAAAAAAAAACTAAATAGTCACAAAATTAACTATGCATGCCCTGTTAACCCTAAGTAACCCACCACAACGGTCGCCAACATCGTATAGATCATCATCAAAATACAATATTTGGTTACAGAACTGACAATAAAGGAAAATAAAAGCTGCAGGCAGCTATTAGGAAATATTTAACTGCTGGGCCCAGCGTTCATAGATGAGCGAGCTTAAATGACTTCGCAGAGTCACAGTCCCTCTTTCAAATCTTGAAGTGTAGAGTAATATCAGATATGAAACAAAAAAATAAATTGATGTGACAATAATTTAGATTCTGATGAGAATGGACGCACTTCTGCACTGCACACGCTACAAAGAGGGGGCAGCCCTAACAGCCTAGACTGGGTAGTCAGCTATACCTACACACATTTCTTCTTAAATGACATGGTAGCACTTCCTGCCCTATCCTTGATATAATAGGACTCACTAATCCGGAGGTTTGTGGGCTAGCTTAGTTGGGTGCTGTTTAAATACACATGTTAAGCACAGAACAAAATGTGAGCAAAAAAATTTAGTTATACACAATTTAAAATAAATGCATAAGAGGAATATAAAAAAAAACTAGGACACCGTAGAGGCCATGTACTTCACACTAGTTGAAATCACGGTGGTAATAATGTGGAGGACAATAGAGTGGCAAACATGCCTTCTCTCTAGTTGGTGCTGTTACACAAGGGCAAAGGACTTGGAAGTGAGATGTAAGCTACTATTGGCCATTATAGTTGCTATGCGCACGTTAGGTCGGCTGACTATGTAGTACAGATAAGGGCTCATGGAGTGTGAGAGGGAAGTGCTGCAGCAAGGAGGGTGCGTGAAGGAATGTGTGAGAGAAGTGCAGGGAGGAGGGAGCTTGGTGAAGTGAGGGGGAGGGGGAGGAGGAGATAAGGCAGTATTAGTCACCACGTCTAACATTTTTGCATTGCGCTGGTTGCCTAATTCACCCGGCCCACACTTCAACTATATTCCAGCAAAAGATTCTAACCTTTTTTCTGTGTGCTTTTTTTTTTGTTTCACAGCTGTATATCAATAATTTATGATAGCTGCAGTATGTTATTGTTTAATGTATGCTAAATTATTTTTAAGTAAAGTTTTACTGCTATCTAATGCACTTTGCTTTGCTTTAATCAATATTTTAATTATTTATTTTTAATATTCCAGGGTTCCGGGAAATTATGTCGATCAATCGTTAATGTCGTTAGATCTGATGTCATTAGCTTGGGGGTTACTGTAATTTCTTTTGTAATTATTGTTTTACAACCTTACTAAACATTGGAAAGCTGAACTGAGGAGTTCTAAAGAATGGAAATTTAAGCATGCGTATGTAACAGCTGATCCTATACTTTGACCATCAAACTAGTGATGTCAAGATTCCCTAATACTGTAGACAAAGAAGTTACTCTCAGCGTACCTGAGTCTCTAGCTCCATGACCTTGAGCCGTAACTCCTTGACTTCTGTTAGTGTCTCCATCTCACGGATCCGAGTCGTCATAAGCTCCTCCTCCAGTCGCTGGGTCTCATTGCCACGACTTTCCCAGAAAAGTAACTTCTTGGGCGTGCTGTCGGGCGGTGGTGTGGCCTCTGTGCGATGCTCCTGTAATGTTGTACCGCAACGCTACATGCCAGGCTGCTTTCTACCAGCCACACTTCACAACTACAAACTACATGGCAACTGTTACTATGTCTACTATCAGCACCATTAAATATGTATACTTCGAGCATTTATATACCATACCAGTAAAGTAAGTACTCATCTAGTCTCTTGAAATGTGTTCGTTCAGAAGAAGGACAAACCATAAACACAAACGTAAGTTACCCCAACCCCCTCCCAACAATCTTGAGGTGTGGCAAGGACAACCTTCGAAACCCTCCGATGAAACTTGAATTGCAAAGAAGGAGATTGTTCGCGATTCCCATGTAGGACTGAAAAATATAACTAAATGTGTTTATATTTGCAGAAACTTATCTGGTGGTAACAGTCGACTTCATTCCTCACCCCTTGGAAGTATAGTAAGGAAAACTATACTCATCCATAAAGAAAAACCACATATTTCATTGCCAAAAAAGTATGGTTTCCATGTATCTGTAGGTTGTAATTCAAACAAACATTTTCATTCTTATTACATATATAGCATTGACATATTTCAAGAAAACATGGTTTGCATCACTCAGGAACAATAACGTATGCTGACAATCATCGGCGTACTTGTTTGAGAAGAGCTCTGTTGCCTCTCACAGCCGGGTAATTAAATGTAAATAACCAATACATGTGGGTAATGAAATTATGTGATTGCTTCAAAGGAGATCATACAATCATGCAATGAAAAACTGGGAAAATCTGGAAAAGTTAGGGAATATGAAAATAGTCAGGGAGAACTATCAAAGTCAGGGATATTGCTCTTGGTAACTGGAAATTCAAATTCATAACCCAAACTTTGACCACTAGCTCAATTTTAGTATAAAAGTATGAAGTTACAATCTCGAGTATCTGTGTACATAAATAAAGAACAAAGAATAATTTGTAGCTGCAACAACATACTAAACATTTGTATCACACACTGTAGGGGCAGAGTGATTGAGATTCATCAATATTTACACCTCTAACCAAGAACACATATCATTCAATGGTGTATCGTATGTGTGACAACATGCAGACATTCACATCTGTGTCTGTATGGCATGCCTAGAAGTATGAACTTTGAGGCGTTATGTTGGCTTTTTCTTGCAACAACTCATTAGCACCGTATTTACTCAGAATAGTAACACTGTAATGGCACAAAACATTACCTCTGATGTTGCATCTTATGAAAAATGTAGGTTCAGTTTTCAACAATGTTACTGTAGGATTACTGGATGTACATATGAGACTACTGCCAAAAAATAATTTCAAAATCTAACAAAACAAGATCGACAAAACAGCTGGACGTGGACGACACAGCAGAAACACAGACACCTTGAGGAAAACGAATGAATGCAAATAACACAGTAGCTGTGGACAATAAAACAATGAATACACAGATGAACACAACTGTCTCCTTGCGACTAAACAAATTGTAACGTTTCGGAGACTGCAATCTGTCTCTGTCTTCAGGCACACACACAGTCCGAGGAGCACCTGCAGACTGAATATGGGCTCTGGAAAACAAAGGGTTTATAATATACTCTTTAACCCTTCTTCTGTCCTGGCCAATATGAAAGAGCCATGCCCTGATTGGCTGCGCAGGTAAGGGTCTGTTGTTATTGGATAATGCTTTCCTGTGATTAACGGCTGCAGCTTAGTTATTTTTTGTTGAAAATTTACTTCTTTCTAAATTATTGCTAACCAAATGTTTTTGTTTTTCAGTTCAATTTTTGTTGGCTAAATACAATTCTGTTAGTAAGTATAAATTCACTTTTTGATTTTCCTTTTAAAATGGTTTGTTTCCTGTGTTAGTGGAGTAGCATTTTCCGAGAGTATTCTGTGGCTATTGTCCCAACCATGTTCTGCTAGTTTGGATTTTTGAACTTCACCTTTCTTTACATAATTTGTGTTTTTATGTGTGTGTAGACAGAGGTCAGCCAGTCTCTGCAATGTACACACAGTCACATTCACAGGGGATCTGATGCATACAGTTTTCAGTCTGTGACATGTCTGACTTTGGTGTTATTTTTGTAAACATATTTTTTTATGAAACTGTCTGATTTGAAAATAGTTTGAAGTCTATATTTATCCCCAAATTGTCTTATTTTTTCCGATATGGGATAACCAGAGTTCCTACAGATTTCTAGGTTGTTTGTTCATTTAGGCTGTAATGTCTGGTTTTAGATTTAATTTTATGATATTGACAGGATATACATTTGTCAGCAGTTCACTTCTTAAGTGTGCATGTTCATTTGCTACTACTCGTTTATTAGTGCAAATTTTTTCAGCTCAGCTAGCTAAAGTGCGGATAATATGTACTAGTCTTTGTGCTCGTAGAGTGGTTGGAGTTGAAATGGAGGTATTGACCAGTATGTGTTGGTTTCCTGTACACTTTTGGGGAAATGTTTTTTTTTTATTACGAGCACATCTAGAAATGGAATGCTGTTGTTGGCTTCTGTTTCGTAAGTAAATTGGATTAATGGCCTTAGCAAGTTGAGGAAATGAGCAAATTCATCAAGTTCGTCGAGATTAGATTGCCAAATTAAAATAATGTTGTCAACATAGTGCAGGCAGACTTAAGGTAGTGTGGTGGTTTCATTCAGTGCTTCTTGCTTAAAACTTTATATGTTGTTGCTGTCAGCTTGACAACTGGAAGACAGAGTGACTACAGTCAGGTCCTTGAATGGGGCCTGCCAATGTGCCGTCCCAGGTCGTGGCTTTGCTTCTCGTGGGTAGCATTTAGTTTTCAGCTGATGAGTCATGGAGGGAGCCAGATGCATCCACAGGGGAATCTCCAGTGGTTCCTGGTCGTCAAGGTTACTTCAAGGATGAAGATGTTTCTGCTGCTGCTGTTGTGGTGCTGAGTGGTCTGTAGCTAAGGTTCCAGGGATCCATCTCTTCTAGGCTGGTGGTGGGCTGTTTTCAGAATTCCACTTTCTGGCTCATGGAGGAGTAAACTTTATTGCAGTGCGGTGGACTTTGTTGATGGTGCCGCATACATCTTGCACCCAGTACACATGTCCCCTCCTTTGCAGGAGATAAACATCCTAGCATGCAAAAGTTCACATAGTTCTAATTTTTTAGTATGTTGTTAAGACCTATACCAATAGTATGAAAGCAAGGTTGCAACTTTGAAAGACCTGTGCTCCTACAACAACAAAATGTTCACATTTTTTTCTGTTTTTGGTAAATATCTGCCAAAGTATGCTTCTGAAAGAAAATATTAACATATTCTTTGTTAAACCAGAGACAAGTAGCTACAATTTGAGCCCTAAGCAACCTCTGTACAACCATTAGTTTCCAAGATACAGGACTTAAAAAAAATGGACAATTTCCCCAAAAATTGAAAAATATTCATTATGGTCTCTTATTTTGTAAAATAACGTCAAAAGTACTCATTTAACGACAAAAGCCACAAGAAACAAATATGTATAAAATTATATTATCTTCAAAAAAATATCTGATAACCAAAAACAACGAAAAGTTGAACTTCGAAGAAATGCATGTAAACTGTTCAAAACAATTGTTTCAGTAGTTTATTTAATAATAAAAACACAATTGTAAAATTAAGATGTTTATATTATGTAAACTGTGTATGGTACCCTTAGTAATTATATTTAAAATTTAAAATTTCTTAATTTTTGACAGCCCTGGCACGGGAAAAGTTTCAAACAAAGAATGTTCCACTTAACTGCAGATGTCTGTAGGGTGGACTGCTGCAAACTCTGTGCGAAGGTCATTGTCTTCATCATCTGAATCCTGAAGTTCCAGTATAGAAGCAATTGTGCAAGATTTGCCAGCACAGGTTTGGCAAAGGACTGAGAATATCAGTCCAGTTTTACGGCAGCTGCAACTGCCGCTGCACCCCATTTTGCACTTGCATGAAATTTTGCACAGAAGCATTGGGGTGCGAGATCCATGGCGGTGGTGGTGATGTTGAGACCTTGAAGGTCGAGCTTCCACCCCAAATCTGTCGGATTTTTGTCATTCCCCAACCACTTCTGAACTTGGTGGTAACACCTGAGAGCGTGGTAGCCTGCAGCATCCTCTGTTGCTGATAGACAAGCTAGGCTGATGTTCGCCAAAGAGACAAAAGTCTTGAAGCAAAGGTGTCCCAAGGTCTAAGTTTGGATGTCACCTACATACAGACCCACGATGTACTTGATGCCTGCCAATCTCACAGCTTCTTCGGTGGAATCTGTCTGTAGGAAGACCTCAGCTAGATCGGCCACTATCTTACTTCTACCAGCGAATTAATGAATTTGGTTTTGCCGTGTCCAAACGACACTGAAGTCGTGTCGCAGCCGGTAAAGTAATGGGAAAACAATTACGAGTGCTGGTGGTTGTAGGAGGTCGTGGATCAGTGGTAGCAGCCAGCGTCACCATCACTACTGTTCTGGATGTAGACGTTTGTCAGTTCAGCATCTAAACCATTCAACAAAACGAGCAGATCCACATCTTTTCCTAGAATGACGACTTAATCGGATGAAGGGTTTTTAGATAATGCCATCAAAATCGACATCTTCCTGTGCGACAGCCACTTCTATGCCCTGATGCTCAAAACCGTCACACAGAAGTGTGATCAGGCATCTCTTGTTGTTCTCATTACCCAAAACATTATCTTGAGAAAGTTTAATGACAGTTGATTCCTTGAACGTTAACTCATAACTCGAGTGACCAGCATAGCATCGGAGTCTCTCCGCTGTTTTAGTGTTTCTTTTGGTGGCATCTTCAGGATAACCGTTGAAGACAATAGAGACATTTTTACC
The DNA here is from genome assembly GCA_003012365.1 of Medauroidea extradentata. Lineage (NCBI taxonomy): Eukaryota > Metazoa > Arthropoda > Insecta > Phasmatodea > Phasmatidae > Medauroidea > Medauroidea extradentata. The sequence goes on from PNEQ01000025.1 coordinate 19,514, forward strand.
GAAGAGGTTAATAACGTACCTGATATAACCCGAGGCAACTTCTCCTACTGAACTTTTTCAGTTGCCAGACAACCTTGTGCAAAAGAGCGCCACTATCTAAAATGACGTAAGTATTGGTGTTTATTGGCATGTGGCTGGAGAAAGGAGTGTAAGCAGAGTAGAGTGAGGATTTAATGCCCTTTCACATCCTCTGTTCATTAAACAGGCACATTGGGAATGGGGCCAATTCAAACATGAAATATTCTTGTAAACCTTTCACAGACTGTTTAATTACGCAAACACGCTGAAAAATTGTAAGTGAATCAACAAATACTCTGTTGTTGGACAATTTAAGAGAATTGGTGTTCGATGCTAAGTAGCTAATTTGTTCTTCTGCTTGAAAGCTAATTCGTCTAATGTTTTCCCAACGATAAGCTTCACTCCTTCTGTTCCAAGTTGTTGGGCCATATGGCACTTTATCTCAGGACCTCCTACTAAACCATTACTGATACATTTCAACTTGTCAGCAATGGGGAATGGAGGGTGCAGAATGAAATAGCTTCTGAATTTTTCAACATCACCGTTATCTCGGATGATGCGAGCAGGCCTCATATCCACATGCTGTTCTCCAGTAGGACAAGAGATGCTGCAGAAACGTGCGAATTCCTTGCAAATGTTTACCGTTAAAACCATTCCTGCTGTCCTCCTTGCCAGAACGCTACTGGAGATTCCACGTCCTTGTGTTAACCCACCGTAGCTCTTCACAGACCTCATCACCTTCTGTTCAGTTGTCAAATATGACCATAAGCCAGACCAAAACTTGTCAGATTGCCAGATAGTAAAATATCCATTTGTGAATATATCATACTCAAATTTACTCATTCGTAATTCTAGAGCCATTATGTCCTGTAGGTATAGATGGACACTCTTTGCATGCAAATGGTACCCAGCAGAATTTAAAAAAGGCATAATTTTGTGGATGCTATACAAGTGAAGGTTCTAATCACACGCATGCTTTGCTTGGATAAATAGTTTAATAAGAGTGCTCACCCAAAAATATTGAACCCATAACTGTGATGTTGCACCATTGGCTTGCCTTTTATCCAAAGCACTTTTGAATTTCGCTTTTAGCATTTCGTAGGTCTCAATTTCCTCTGCAGGCATGATATGAGACTTCTCACCATCAGCCAGCATGTTTTCAATTTCCTCTCTCCCCTTGCGAGTCATGTCTACCTCATCCAAGATAATGCCTGCCAATGTAAGGTATGTCAAGATGTGTACTCGAATGTCTCGTGAATAGGCATAGCCATTTAACACTTTCTCAATGTTATAATCTGCGTAAATAGTCATCAGCAGCTCCTTCAATCCACTACCTGCCATTATCGTGCAGATATAACCCATAAACGACATGAGTAGGTGGATCACACCAACTCTCGCAATTACACTGCTCAAATAAAGATGTTGGCCACTCTTGACACTGTCTCGTGCTTTTATGTATAAGTGCCGATGAAAAGTAACAAATTAAAATTCATGGGAATCAGTTTTGCTTTGCCTACTAGCTTCAATGAGCAACATGAACACTGTATCATAATAGGTAGGTTGGGCGCGAATGAATGGCAGGAAAAATGATTTTTGAGCGCGAAAAATCAAAACTGTCAGTCACTTGCTCCTAAAACCTACTCCATCCTGGCATACTTTGGAGTTTCTATGACTTCCCATATAATCACAAGAAGTCTGAGGCTGAGGACATTATTTCACCACCTACTTTGATTCCTTTTAAGTCATATATCATGATTGCTGACAAGCCAGAGATTTTGCTTACACCGCAGTGTTTGATTTATATTTTATAATTAAAGCTCACATTATCAGCAGAAACACATTTCTTCCATAGTGGGATATTGTTGTCCCGCATTACTGCTGTGTGTGGGGTTACGCATATACTGTCCCCATCTCATGGGATGTGTTTCTCCCATCCAGCGTATTTACGTTCATATCTGCATTGTTGTAGACAAACTGCACGAAAGTTCCTTTACCGATGGATGGTGAGGATTCTGCTCGCAACATTGCAGAACTTACAAGCTGCACTGTGTCTATAAGATCAGGAAAATCCCAGCGCTGAAGCATACATTCACTAGATGCGTGGAACCAAATTTTCTATATAAGTATGTCCCTACTACTGTCAAAAGTGAGGAAATAAAATATAGAGGTCAAGCAGCCGATATAAGAGCATGAGAAAACTACACACACTTTCTCCTCCATGTATTGAGAAGGCCATGCTTTTTGTTTAGAATGGGGATAACTGTATCAAGATTATTAAAAAAATCATACGATGGAGGGTACTCGTTGAAGTCATAAAATTGAAAGCAGATATATTCCTAATTATTTAAGCTGCTGCCTTCACCACTCTTAACAGTTCTTGCTGAACATCACTCTGTTTTGCCTCATACCGATTATTGTATAAAATTTTGTGGGCAGTACTTTATAAACAAACAATTGCTCTCCATTTAGAGCCAGTCTTTGAAATCACAACGTCCTCGCCAAAACGTTCGATAAGGCTAGATTTCACAGTTTTAAATCAGGAACGTAATTATCGTAAATCTGTTTCAAAAGCTCAAGTAACAAGAACTGGCACTCATCTCTGTTATCCAACAGGATTTCATAGATACACTCCAAAGGCTTCTTCTACATAATTTGCCAGTCAATGCCCTCTCATCTGTCCAGTCTTTGACGGCATAGACGAGAGTTCTTAAGTGCCACCTAGACGGCAGTAGTGCTCAAAACACTGGGTCAATTCAGAATCATGTTTACAAGTAAATGCTAATGAAATGTTCATGAAATTCATTAATGAAATAATCATAAAATGCTCTGTCATTTCAAATATTTTAATGTGACAAATAACGTCTGCATAATTTCTATCCTTACTGTGAACCCGGTTTACTGAAAAAAGTCGGTATAAAACCGCAACACAAATCCACGAAGATAGATAAATAGAAGCAGGTAACAGCTAACCTGCAGATGACGCTGCCACTGCGCGCTGAGCTCCGAGACCCTCTGCCGCAAGTCCTTGAGTGACAAGTTAGCTTCTGCTTCTCTCAGTTTCACTGCAATCAGCTCTTCTTGCAGGTGTGCCACCGAGTTGTCTGGGGTTGTTTCCCGTAGCGTCTTCTTGTCCTGCACACACCATGGAACCACATTTACGTACACAAATTACAGCTCAGAAATTCTGATAGTTTGATCACATACAGTCATTTTCCATCTACTATCCTGAGGAAACAAAGTGAAACATGAAGAAGAAAGAAACTAAGAAAGAGAATGTTAAAACTAGCGAAAACCTTCTTCAGATACATACTCCTATGTTCATATTGAAATAACCAAAGATTACACTTGCTAATAAAAATTAACAGAGAAACTGTTGCCAGCTTATATATACTGTATTAAATAATGTTTATTTTTTTTAACAAATTTTATTTTACATAGATTTTTGTACATAAGGCTATTGTAGAGAGTGGAGTTATCTTACATCAATTCAATTCTTTCTTTAATTTGACAAGAGAATATTAAAAACCCTGTTTTCTTAAAATTTACAAACTAATTTAGTGAAAAACTCTTTAACTGTTAAATAAGTCGTCATATTAGATACACTACCATAGGCAAGTGTAAGTTTCTATTTCCGAAATAAAAGCAACATTAGAAATTAAATTCATCCAAGAAGACAACTATACCATTGTTCAAAAAACCATATCAAATAATGGAGAACGCAGTCAAATCTCAAAATTATCCACAGTACTATGAACATTAAATTTTAAGCTTTCTCACAATTCAAACAAAATCTTTAAAAGAATCACGTTGCGACTTATTTTTTACATTCAGCAGAGGGACGCCAAAACAATCAGTTTCCATCTCCACAATGAAGAGGAAATAAAGATGGCACCAAATTAAGAGTGCACATCTAGCACGTTCTGTTATTCTTTGGTCCTGTGAGTGATAAAACAATGCCTTGCATGAACTCAAGAAAGATAAATATCCGCACACATACAACTAACCTGATCTAATGTATAACCAACCAACCTCTTGTAATACGACACACAAATTTCTGTTAATGTATCGTCAGTCAAACTCATGTGATCATAAATACAGTCAAAACATATTGTTTCAAGAAATCTGCAAAATTTTTTATGGTCATTAAGAGTGCGTGGTAGATAAATAAACGCTGAAAACATCAATTGACTTCTACGCTTTTTTCAAAGCCAATATGGATAAAATACTCAATGACAACCCTAGATAATAGTGCTTGCCGGATTTATTAGTAAATATTTACCGAAAATTAAAAATACATTACGCGTGATCTTTTCGCCGCAGTTAAATGTACAAGGTTCTGGCGTCAGAGATTGTGCCTCAGAAGTTCGTAACACTGGAAACAATTTTGTTTAAAACGTTGGCTAAAACAATTGTCTAGGATTGATATTGTTTAATTTTCGCAATTTGGTTTCAAGAAACGCACAGTTATTGTATTAATACTTTTAGCGTTCAATTATGTACCACATCCTCTTAAGTTGCTGCACACCAGCCCTCCTGGATCAATATGTAGTTAGGGTTTGGAGGAGGTACAAAGATCTAAACCATTGAACAGAATGAGCAGATCCACATCATCTTCTAGAATGACGACTCAATCGGATGAAGGGTTTTTAGATAATGCCATCAGAATGATGTCTCAATCAGAGTCTTCCTGTGCGACAGCCACTTCTATGCCCTGATGCTCAAAACCGCCACACAGAAGTTTGATCAGGCATCTCTTGTTCTCATTGCCTAAACCATCTTGAGAAAGTTGAATGACAGTTGATTCCTCAAATGTTAACTCATAACTTGAGTGACCAATATAGCGCCGTGTAAGGTACTTGGCCTACACACCCTATTTAATTTTTCCAAATTTGTTTGTTGTGCGGAATTGTAGCTTCGTGTTGGCATAAACGTAACCATAATCTTAACTTCCGCAACTTGGAAATACGTTTGTACATAGTCTTCGGCGTCGGCATAGGTCTAATAGAATCTCGAGATGCTTCGTGGGGCACTAGCAATAATGGAAGGGTGTAGGCTAGATGTCGCCCGGTGCTTGGGAAACTTGGCTTGCCGAGTGTAGCGCGTCGAGATCACCGAGTGTTAGAATTAAGAAAGGACATGTGAGTAGTATCTAAGTTGCAGAGCCGTGACTTAACACCTCAATGTTGGTGTAGACCAAGGCAGGAGTACAGCAGAACACTTTCAGTTAAGCGAGAAGTAATTTCCACAATAACTTATGTGTTAAACCTGTTAATTTACAAGCGGTGGGCTGAACCATAAATACGAGCTATTTCTGTTAACTACTTGAGTGTAATGTGTGACAGGCGAGAGCATTCAGGGCTGAGGAAAGTGTAATCGTGTATGTGGCGTCATTTGTTATTGTTTTCATTGAAGAGGGAAGCCATCTTGTAACTTTTCCTTCTTGTTAGTTGCCCAGAGATATGTACAGTCTCAAGAATCGCCGAGTGCGATGGAGTTTGCCCCGCTTCCTCAAGGCTGAATATGGATATGGGTGGGGTGGTCCACAGGCGAGGCACCGTTGACTTGGCTAGCTGTAGAGAGAGAGCTTAAGAGACTCCTCCTGTAGATCAATGAAAAACCTAGCGTGTCCAGGGAGAGTGGTGTCCCTTGTGTAGGGCCTACGCTGAATGCTTTCTGTGCGAGCAGAGGAAGGGGGTTTCAGAATTCTTTATATGGGTAAGGTCGATGTCCACTCACCTTATTAAAATAGCTTTCTGAGCAACTTCTTCTTGACGTCAGATATGGGTGTGGCCCGCTTGGGCATTTGGCGGTTCTCTGCGATGATCTCCTGGATCCGCTGGTGGAGGAGAACAGGCCTAGGGGGAGTCTTGATAGGACTCAGTAACGGGATCTGGTTGCGCTGTTTCTCCTTGAGTATTTTGCTGAACCGCACTCGTTTGCGGGCTCGGGCCTGAGGGGCCGAAAGCTGTTGGTAACGAGCGCTGAGCTCAGGCAAGGTAGGCTCGGGGCCTGGTAGCTTCCGAAGTTCCGGAATTAGACCGGCAGGAAATGTGTCCTTTTTGGCGACTAACTGTTGTCGTGTCTTAGCGGCTTGCTGTCGAGGGCTTAGTATCTCCTACTGTGATGAGCTGGTCTCCAATTCAGACATTAATTTAGAAAGTAAAAGAATAAGTTGCGTTTCACTAATTATATTGTTGACTCGTTCAAAGTACACAAGTTCACAAAACACTTTACAACTCTTCCTGATCTCAAATCTTTGTACACACTTTTACAGAATTTACAACTGGCTTACGCTTCTCTCACACTTTGCTACTGAAATATTACACTACTGACTTCACACGTTTCTCACAACTTTGCCACTGAAATATTATACTACTGACTTATCATTGGCACTCTGCCACGTGGATTGACTGTTTCGCGGGAGCCTCCGACTACTGACTTCCGCTTTCCGGCGGATACCGCTGACGCGCCTCGTGGCGGCCGATAGAGCTACGCGAGTGGGTGCGTTCCCAAAGCTACCGCGCGCTAGAGTGACCGACTCGCTACGTCGTTTCTAGACACTCGGGAGGTAGAGCAGGTTTGGGTAGGAGGGTTTAGGTGGCAGGCTACCGCCACAACCCGTTAAGGAAGGAGCGAGGGTTTAGGTGGCAGGTTACTACCACAACCCCGGATAGGTGGTTAGTTGAGGGTAAGAGGGTAGGAGGGTTTAGGGGGCAGGCTACCGCCACAACCCGTAAGGTAAGGGGAGAGTGCCTAGAGAACTCGGTAGGAGTCGAGCCCTAGGAAACACTGATTTCTGGATGGCGAGAGGCGCGTTATATACCCGTCCGAGGGGGTGGAAGTCCCGTTAGGTGGGTGGGTTCAAAATGGCCTCTCGGCCGCTGGAGCTGTCTGCTCTGCAGGGTTACCAATGCAAGAAAACACAATTTCGCTCGCCTCATAAACACAACATACTCACTATTAAAATATAATTATGTGTTGCCGTTTAAACTCATTTTAAATAACAATCATACACTTTAGAAACTTTAAATAATATTATTTACATCAAATATTTATCTCGTGCATATTTTATCTTACTTCACCAAAGTCCGTGCACGTAGTTTTTGGCATCATGGCCGTGACTGTAAACAAACAAATATTACGTGAAATGTTCTTCAGGTACGTGAGTCCTTCTTTACACACACAAATTATTACAGTAAAATATGATTTAATTCCTAACAAGTGCAAACAGCGTAATATTATGTACATATTCAGAAATCGGCAACACGTGGTTACATTTTAGGCCTAACCTACAAATACAACACAGGTCAACTTATAAAGGGAGGCGTGCTTTACTATGGTTATTATTAAGGACGCAGTGGCGATGCGTCAAGTTGTGTGAGTAGAGGCTGGAATAATGTGTTTTCTCAGATGAAACAATCATTTCAATGAGTTAAGGAATGCTCTCGGTAGGTAGAGTGCTAACCTATGGAGATTGTGCTGTAGTGCGCCATTTCTGGGCACTTTCGGAGAGAAGTGAGGAGGATGCTGGGAGTCCAGCATCCCGGATGTTTTTCTTAGCTATCTGGATGTCGAAGTGATTGGATGCGTGCGGGAAGATCTCCCGTGGTCGCACGTTCCATGGAGATCCTTAAACATCGGGGCTATAGCATTCTGTTTTCTGGTGACGTGAGCCATCGGGCTGCTCAAATAATAATATTGATCTGAATTTAGCAATTTATTTTTGCATTATAAATTGGATGTAGGCTTGAGGTGAGAGCCCACCAACTGTGTTGTACAGGGATCTGTAATGGTGTTGTTGAGATTGAATCAGTGGATTCAATAAATATTGTGCGGCTGAATGGTACTTTTATCATTTATTGTTAGTAACGATCTCTGTGTATCCCTAACGAGGTAAATATTTAGAGGGTTTTCGCTATTCTGTTCTCGTATCCACGACACTGAGGTAAGAACTTGTGACTCTACCACTGAAACTACAGCTAGCTGTGAGCATGTTAAATATGATATCATTCTACGGGCGAATTTCCGAGGGTGCATTTGTGGAAGCACGTGGTCGGCGTGGGTGCAACGAACTGCAGTATGTGTGTGAACAGGAGCAGTGCCACCACATTAAATGGAGCCCGAGCGTGGGGGTCTCTATGAGAATAAACGTTGAGGGAGAGGAGAGCGTAAACAGGAGACTGTAATTTGTTAAACACGTGCTGAGAAAAAGGTGTGCGGCGCGCAACTTCACGAGGCAGTCAGCAACAGCATGCTGGGAAACGAGAGGAGACGGTGACCGGAGACGACGGCAGCAGAGAACGGAGTACACGCTCAACCAGGCCGAGCACGTGGAAGCAGCGTGGGGGGATGCACCACGTCCATGCGGACCAGCAGCAACCAGCAGCAGTGAGAGTGAGAATGTGTAGGGTAAGCCGGGAATTCGGGCGACAAAGTTATAGACTAGTGTTTGTACCTGAGGGGATGTGTGTGAGTGTTAATGTGTGTAAAATGTTGAATGGTAGTGTGTACGCACAGTTGTCTGGCCGAATATGTAATAACGCCACTAGTTCCCAGTTGTGTAAGGTTGGTGTAAGAAAAATTACTACACGTGGCTGTGTGCGCAGTAGTATGGGGATAAGTTTGAGCACGTGGGCAGGAAATTTGAGTGGTCAGAATGTCGATGGAAAATTTAAGTAATTTCAGTAACGCGGGAGAAACGTTGTACAGAGAGGGGGGTGAGGATGCTGGACGCGTGGATAATGTAGTCGTAACTCTGAGTAAACACGTGGTGACGAAGGAGGATGTAGAGTCTGGTGGTCCGTAGCAGGGGAGGAGTCAGTAGAGGGGGATGAGAGAGGAGGTAACAGCACACCAACTCAGTTTGATTGGGGGATACTGGCGAAAATGCTAGAGGGGGTAACCGAAAGGGTAACCAAAATGGTAGCGAAGTCAGAGAATTTAAAATTGAGATGAGTGTAAGAGAGTAGAGGGCAGAAGCAAGGATGAATATAAAGCTAGATGAGTCAGAGGGGAAATTGCAGGAAGAAAGGAAGGAAGAGTTACAAGGGGTAACTGTGAAGTTATGTGAGGAGCGCAAAGGAGATCGTGGAAGTTAGGGAATAACTGAGTAGGGTGACTAGAGACCAGCACGAACAAAGGAAGGGAGAAATCGAGGAAGTCAGAGGAGAAGTAAAGCAGGTTAAGGAGACCCTAGAGGAAAGCGAAATAGCTGTAAAACAAACACTAGACAGATTAAATGGGAAACAAATTTTGGTAAAAAGGGATGTGTACGAGTAATTGAAGGAGCACGAGGAGGAAACCCGGAGAGTACAAGACCGTACAATAATGGTGGAGAATGTTGTTGTAGGTTGCGAAAGGAAAAATATAAGTGTGAGGAAGGATTGGCAGAGACTAGAGTGCGTGTTGACGTATTGGAAAATAGGCCACAAAGTAGTTTGGGTGATGGGAGGTTGTGCGGCGAGCGCTTGAAAACCACTATGCGCATGAGCAAAACGTATAGGGGACAAGATATACCTAAGTTTACAGGGTTCGGAGGGGGGGCATCCTCGTAAGCATATTGAGAGACTCAAGGATTTTTTCGCGGTGTATGAGTGCGAGGAGTCGGAAAAGGCATTTGTGGCAAAGCGGTCTGTAATAGGACGATGCGGAAATTGGGTAGCTATTTTGAGCCCGACTACCCAGACTCTTCTTACAAGGCCTAAGCCTATTCAACATAAATACCAACGAACAAAGTTAACAAACAAGGTTAAATGGGACTATTGTCCCTTGCATCTGCTGACCTATGCTTATAGCTTATCAGAGATTAGGGATCTACTCTTTACATTCCTGAGCAAATAAGAAAACATTTGAGAACAAACCATGTATTGACATTTTAAGCACTCCAGATACAATATACGTACAACCTTATCCCACATTGCAAATGTTTATAACACTTTGAAGCGAAAGCACGACTCGCTACAACGCTCTTTACACTCAATATTAGAAAATGTCAGTTCCTTGTTTTGCGAGTATCACTTCAAAACTCTGACAATGACAATACAATTACCAACACGCACCAATACTTCCAAATACATCTATCAAAGGTAGGTCAATGCACAACAGAAACGCAGACACTATTTCTGAGTCTCCCTTTATCCTCTGCGC
>PNEQ01000025.1:30677-41745 GCA_003012365.1 Medauroidea extradentata
TTTCCTCCTCAACTTGCTGTTCAGGAGTTTAAAAGCTGTTTAGAAACTCTAGAATCCAAACTCTCAATTTATTCTCATCACGTTATTGTTGTTGGTGATTTCAATATACCAGGGATTGACTGGAAAAATCATCACGCCCAAAATATTGATCATTATTACAATAAACAAAAAGGACTGCTGCTATTAGAAAATATTAACTTACTTAATCTTACACAATTTAACTTTACTAAACCTGATAAGTCTCTCTTAGATCTAGTCTTCTCTAATAGTTACATTACTGAAGTTTCCCGGTCTCCTGAACCTTTGGTTAGTGAAGATGAATATCATCCTCCAATTGTATGCTCCTATCAGCTTGAAGTTTCACAACTGACATATAATAACACTTACTTTACCTCTCGAGATTACCGCAACGGTGACTATCTCTCATTGTATTACGCCCTAAAAATATTTGATTGGAGTCCTATCTTTACTATGAACAATGTTAACCTCATGGTTGAATATTTGGCTAGTAACACTTTAACAATTATTGATACTTACATACCATTAACCTTGATATCTAATAGAAAATACCCTGTTTGGTTTTCCTCTGCTCTTATTAAGCTTATTAAGAAAAAAGATAATCTTTACAGAAAGTATAAAAATCAAAAGAATGAACAAAATTATTCAAACTTCTCTGCACAGCGCAAATTGGTGAAGAACAAAATTAGAGCTGATAAAACGATTTGGCTTCTTGAAATAAATAACAACATTAAACCCCTCTACTCAACCCAGAACTGACGTCCATCGAGTGAAGAGGGGGGTGAGGGGAACGGCGGGCTGGTCTACGACGGGATCGGAGCTGGGTGAGAGTTGGGTCATCAGGAAGCCGAGGCAGGAGCGGCCTGGTCGCTGCTCGGCTGGTTGTGTTATGGCGCATAGACTTCCGCGAAGATTAAGTTGTTCTATGCTGGACTGTGACGTCTTCTGGTTAATTGATGGCCGCGCCGTCTCGGGGAGGCATGCATACTGGAATTACAGTGATATATAAGGCCGGTATTTCGCCGAACTTTTCGGCGATCATTTTCCTTCTAGAAGCAAGGTAAGAAGATTGGATACTTTAGAGGTGAGGCGGAATTAGATACTTTACGGCGATGGATTCTCCTCTCGGAAGTGTGGCAGACGCCTAAGTTTTATTTGGAAGCATTACACCTACGGCATTTTCGTTCGGAGGTCTCCTAAGCATTAAGTATTTGAACTTTTCTGGACAGTGAACTTGTCGGTTTTCCGTCGGGCATTCGGGGTAGTCCTGCTCTACTTTTCGCATTGTGTTGAGTTTGTAGGATTATGGCTTTTAGGCATTTGAACTATTTGCTTCAGTACCCAGTTGGTACCGTCAAATTACCGTCAAATGGACGATGATGGACATTTAGTTGATTAGTGGATTATTGTATGATATTGAATGGATTTATTGTGAGTTGTAGGAAAGGGATATTAGGATATTAGTGTAACGTCTCGTGTCTGTGTCTTTGATCCTATGTATGTTTTTGGTTTTGGAGACTCGGGTTATTGGTATTAAATCATTGAGCATATTAGCCTACAATTCATATATTGTTTATTTGCGTACTGTTTCACATGTTGGTGACAGGGACAAATATTTAAAATCCTTTCCACAATGAGAAGTGCTCAGCTGAAAAGACAGTTTTCTGACTGGCAAACATGTAAGTAATATGGCTACATACCTCCTCTAGCTCATGTATGCGGGCACGCAGATCACGGATGAGCGCATCATTCTCTGCCTCGCGTAGCCGCACCTTCACCAGCTCCTCTTGCAAGCATTCTATAAGTTCTTCCTTCTGTCCCAGCAGCTCCCTCTTTAACGAGATCTCCTCCAGGGATGACTGCCGTGAGTTGTGCTGCCACACACAGTCATGCCAACTAAACACAATGCACACTCCAAACTGCACACTAACCTCATTCATACCTCGTGACTGTGAACCGTAGTCATCTTCATCTCCTTTCATGCACACCATCATGTTCATGATCTCAACAATTTACTTATACAATATAGATTATTAAATCAAGGATTATGTTTAATAAACACAAGATTTACAACATCCAACTGTGAATTCAGTGGTTACAGCCTTCGAGTTACTACAAATATTTCAGCTAAACAAACTGGTACAGTCCAGATTTACCAGATGTAATCTTTGACAGAGTTTAAGTTTACTGTCTACTTAAGTTTATAAGTTTACTGATAAACAAATACACCCTCAAGTATACTCATAAACACAAAAATAACCTTAATATGTAGTATCACACTAATTAAAATCTCAACATACAGAACATGGAAGAAAAAAAAACTACTGTAGAGCATTACTATGTATATAATTTAAACTGAACACATTGTACACTGTATCAGGTTTATAAGGGTATTTTAATTATACTTTAAAGTGAGAAATGCATTAAACTGAAGTTCATTGTAAGAAAGCTACACTGTGATGTTTACACTGATATAAGTGGCTTAGCACAATGCTTGGAACACAACCTTGTACCACTATTAATGGACATATACAGATGTACTACAAGTATAGTTACAACAGAGATTTCATAAATACACAACCAACAGAGCCTCGTAGCTGAGCGTGAACCAGCACAAGAGTCTGGACTAAGGTTCAGACCATGTAGTTGCCCAATATCACAACAAACAAGAAACTAACCTAAACATGTGGGCATAGTTCTGGCAATTGTGTAGTCTTCCTAAAATTATTTCAGCTAAATAGGGCGGAGGCTTGCTAACTTCTGTTTTTGAGAATTCATTAGACAGCAACACACATTACAGTGGTGGTCTAAAAAAACACATAATTTTTTTTGCCCATGATAGTAATTAGTATACACTGATGGTTAGAGTGTCTGTAGAAGATAACTATGTATTACATGTCAATAACGACATCAAAATATTTCAGTACAAACAGTAAAATCACAAGCAACAAACAGTGAGTAGTGGACCTACTGTTTCTTTAAGTATTTGATATCATATTATGTTTCTTAATTCCTATTACTAACCAAGATTAACTATTTACGAACTAAATTATGAGTTAAACTTTTATAAATTTAAGGAGACAAAGAGGTTAAATCAAGAAGGTCCACAAATACTGTAGCAAACATATTAAGTTACAATACTTCTCAATTATAACTTAAATTTTATAGCAAATATTTTAAAAGGTGAAACAAATGTTTTCATTTTCACAAACAGATCTTAGTGTGGTTGGTACACGCTGCACGCTGATGATAGCGAAAGAAAAAAAAATTCCTGAGAATAAGGTGTGGTTGTCAGATCTCCGAGGTCAGAACAAAAGGAAAGACATATACTTTGAAGATGTTCAGCCAACACGCTCCAACAACACAGCAAGCTTGCCACATGAACGTACCAAAACCGATAAATGTTGTGACTTACTTGGCCTCTTATCATATAGTAATTTCAAATTTATTTTTTGCCTTAATTAATATTTTCTGTTGTTGTTTATAAGAAGTTAGGTAGGCCAACGTAACCAGGTATGAGGATGTATACTGCAGGATCCAACATATTAATTGGGGATGCTAGTAGAGAAATTAACATTAAAAAATTATTCGGATTTAAAATTTCACTGTAAAGGCAAGATAAAAGTATTAAAATTTACGTGTACATTTTATCTGATACATGTCGGGTTTGGGCTCATTTTAAAGCCAATTTAATTTCAAGCAACTTTTCTAAGTAAAGTTTTCTTATATTTCGTCTTGTTTGGATTTTTTTAATATCAAGTGGCCTCTTAGCTTGTTCTCCTGGAATGGGATTTATCTGGCAGGCTGGTCAAAGTTCTCTTGCTTGGAAGCAGGTACAGATAAGTGCTGGCTTTTAAAATTTCAAATAAGCTCTGAGCAAGCCTGTGTTAGGAAGGATTTAACTGGCACGCAGGTCAGAGTTCACCCGCTTGGAGGCACGTACAGGGACGTGCCGGAATGCAGGGGGATCTGCAGAGCGTTTCTCAATCGACGTGGGTGGTAGTGCCGTCCGCAATAAAACTCCGAAAAGGTGGTGATCTGTGACAGATTGATGACGCTGCACATCCGCAATTAATAAACTCAATGAATATTTAGCTGGTATGGTGAAACAAAACACTTTGCAAATTTGTCAGTAACTATGTTACATATAAATTTTATGCTATAAATGTCAGTTGACCAGCTTTTCAAACAACTTGGAACCCATCGTATCACTCCGCCGCTCGCCCGAGTAAGTCGAAAGTGTTTGCCCGGGAGGAGTCAGTTGTGATACATCGGAGCTAGTGACCGGTCGCCGGGAGATGGCCGGCAAAGTTTTTTTGTTTGAATTTGTAATCTGTCAATAGTTATCCATCGGAGCTAGTAAGCGGTCGCTGGGAGATGGCCGGCTAAGTTTTTAGTTTGCAAATAGTCAGTCCTGATATGTCGGAGCTTGGACTCTGTCACGGAAAGATGGTAGGCTAAGTTTTTAGATTAGTTGGGACGTTATGGCTGGAGGAAGAGGACGTGTTAAATGTGGTAGAGGGGCGGTGAAGCCTAGAGGGCAGATTCGTGAGTGAGGTGGGCAGTATTGCCATCACTAATTACTTCATATTATATAAATCCTTTTTTGCTGTGTTTATTGAGCGTAGTACGCAAGTAAGTAGGTGCAAGAAACAGCTGCACATGTGAGTACAGTGGTTTTACAACACCGGCGGGGAAAGTAGTTACATATTTGTATCCCGTGTTTTAGGTCATTTTCCTTTGTGGAGCAAACTGAGGCAGATCACAACCGATAATAGACTTGGACGAACACTCATGACTTGGTGAATTCCGCCACTGGTGTCACCTATTCACGTTCACGCCTTAAGTAGATAAAGCCACTGAAAATAATTTGTGTACGTTACTGAGCCATGTACGTCTGGTGAACTATTATTAAAAGAGACCAGAAGTTTATAAAAAGATTTGTTTCTTTTTTTTCTCTACATAAAATCCTTATGTATACACCTCAGGCCATCTGGGTACGTAAATAAAAAAACAAAGAAAAGTCTAATTTGTAAAGTTGTTGCTTCCAACTGGAACATCAACAACAACGACATCATAACCTCCAACATCATCAGCCACGCAACACAGAAGCCCCATTACAACCGTCACTGCCAACAGGGACATCATTCCTCACACAACAACAATATCGCAGAAGAAGCCCCCTTACAACTGGCGTCCGAACAGGAACCTGAGGGAATCCAAGTATATCGGGGAGCCCTCGGACCCGCAACTACAACAACCAGCCCTTCCAGTGCCATGACAGTGGCAGTTCGAGGCCGGCGGCGGTACGAGGCCTAAACGTGGGCAGCCTTTTCACCCTCCTGCTAAGGGGAGGGGGGGGGAAAGGGGGGATACGTATTTACTATAGATGTCAACAAACTTAACTGAAGGTAAAGTAGTAGAAGAGAGCAGCCAACAACAGGTTAGTGTGTACCAGTGCGGGTAGGTAGCCAAAGTGAGTCGTATACAATTGTGCATCGTATCAAGTACTCAACAAACAAAATGCAAATATAGTTTTTTTTTATAAATGCTGGTAAATTAATAACACACATTATCTATTTTATGACACTGTGTAGGTTATGAATAGAATATAAAATCATGGCAACTACAGAAAACAATTTATTTGACTTAATAAAAAGAGATGTTGTTAGAGGTACAGAATAGGGCTGAATTGCAGAATAGGGTTCTAAAAAGGGAAATTAATGAACTAAAATTAGAAAATAGGAGGGACACTAAGGAGACGAGGGGTGCAATGAAGGATTGTGCAGAAGCATTCAGTATAAGACAAACTCAGTAAGAATAGTGAGGAAGTGCAAGCTGAAGTAAAGAGACCAGGTGCAATGTCCAACGTTGTTGTAAATTTAGGCCTAAAGGAACAGACAGTGACAGAGGTGCAGGAAGGTAAAGGTGAGGTTAGGCCTAGTAAAGAAATTAATGTTGTGTCACATGAGTTTGTAGTTGAAGGGATTCAGGATAGAGACTGTGTGAAGAATGAGAGTAGAAGAAGAAAATGCAGAGTTATCAGTAACTGGAGGGTGAAACTACAGAAATAGGAAATGGACAGAGCATTCTGGGGGACAGGGGAAAAGTGTAATGTCGTCATTGTGCTAAGAGAGGTAGAACAGAGGGGGGGGGGGGGGGGGGGGGGGGGGGGGTGGTGCAGGAATGGCACCTGAGTAAAGTGCTTACAGGCCAGTAGGAACTGGGGGGTAAAGCCTGTGTAGTGAAGCGAGAGGTGCACAGATGTGTTGGGGTGCAGGGAAGTGTTACAAGATGGGGGGTGCAGGAGTGGACACGGGGAAAGGTCAAAATAAAAATTTACTGCAAAACAATTACCCTGTGTTGTGCTCAGAGGAGCAAGAGGAATGACGTGGTGTGAGGGACCTTTTCAACAGGGTACAAAAACATGTGTGTATTAAATAATTTTTAATGAAAACATTTACAATTTAATTAAAATTATTATATGGGTATGGCACCACTAGGTTGTTGACAACATGATGTGATTAGGTACCTTCAGTACATTAATAATATTGATTCTTGTGAAGTCTGAGTAAGGTTGTTTATACAGTTTTTCACCTTGTGAGCAAGGTAGGAATAATGTAAATATAAGATGTTAGATAAAAGTTGGATAAGATATGGATAATTAGAAATGTAATTATTTGGATCAACCCTGAGGTTAATTAAATTGATGTTTGCAGAGGTTTGAGAAATTATTTAAGTTAACGTAGACAAATATTGAAATTGGTGTAATATGTACAAGCAGGGTTTAAATTAAGCAGAAGTTAGTGTAGAAAATAATAATAATTATTTAAGAAATTAAATTTGAAAATGTGTAATTGTTGTAAATGTACAAGTTTTCTATTTATTACGTAATCTTCACGACTTGTCCAATATCTTTGTACTATTGTGTATTGAAACGATCTTACGGATGCAATAAAACAAACAAATTAACTTACTTGTACTTGAGGTGTAGTAGCAGTGTAAACAAATGTTGTGGGTTAAGTTTCAGAGTTAAAATTTGGTGAATATAGGTAAGTATAGATAATTATGGTAACAGGAAGAGATCAAGGGGGTTAATGTTTTGAATTTGAGGTTAGAATGAATTTGAGGTTATAAACTGGATAGTATAATTGTGTTTTTTATTAAATTAGTAAAATGTAAAAGGGAGTGCTGGAAAGGAGTAATGGAAGGAGGAAGTGGTTGTAGTGGGAGAAGGTGTGTGAATGGAGGTATGAATCATGTGGCGAGTAAGTAGAAGCATCGACGTCATGAGGTTATGTTGATTCGGGAGCCTTCGTCGTGGAGAAAATAAGGCTGGCCCTGTGTTGAGTGTTGAGGAAGATGATGATGTAGAATTTAGCCTCGTCGTGGTGAAAATAGGCAGATATATTGTTTTATTGTGGTTGTGGTCTCGTCGTGGTGCAAATAGGCAGTTATTTGTTTTACGATTGTTGAAAGGGTGCCTCATCGTGGTGCAAATAGGCAGATATATTGTTTTATTGTGGTTGTGGTCTCGTCGTGGTGCAAATAGGTATGCCGTAAGCAGTTATCGGGTATATGTTCTGTGAATTTGTGAAGTAGTAATGGTGTTTGAGTGGTAAGAGGTTACGGTGCAGCCTCCCAGTATTAAAAATTAATGAGTAATAGGTAATTATGTGCTTTGTTTTGGGAGTTTTGGTAAAAAAAGAATTAATGCTTACAAGTGTAATTAAGTTGATAATGTGAGTTGAAATTTTGTGTGCTGCTATATGTCAAACTGTATTTTTTTTTTCCTTCTTATTGTTTTTTTTTTTTTTAAAGGAAACTTGTGACTGTGAAAAAAATTAGTTGATCAATTAGTGGTAAAGTAAATTGTAATAAGTTGGTATTTCTTCTCAGGGTTGATCATAATAAGTAGTGGAAGTATTAATGGTGTCACTTGAATTTGTATTAAATACCTTGATAGTAAATTAACTTTGTAAGAATGTATCCTGATCTGGCATTGATTGCTCTTGAGGTTTGTTCAAGTTGACATTAAGAAAAGGTGGATGGTTATACGAAACTTAGTTGTGTCTGCAGAATGTAAGTCAACTCTGCCAAGAAAATGAGTAAATACTAATTATTTTTTTGTTGTTGTTTGTTGTGTGCTGCCATACGCCTAGACATGTTAAAATGTATTGCATATTTAAGTTTTGTTATGTGTTTGGTATAGCAGTATGTTAAACTAAAAATTATGCAAAGAATGAGTAAACACACATACAAGTGAGATGTAACCATGGTAGAGACTAGGAGACCAAAGAAGTAGAATGGTATTATATTTTGAAATTTATCACATTAAGGTTTGAACCTTGAAAACAATACCAGTAGAACAATATTTGGTACACAATCTAATTTACTAATTACATTGCTACTGTTATTTGTTGTGAATTGCTGTTTGGAGTTTTGTAATAAATGACAATAATAATGATATTAGTAAATTATAAGTGGAGTCAATATTAAGGTGTCAAGAGAATTAAATTCCATTTAAATTGATCCTGACTGAGCATGATAGTATTGTAACTTGTTTCTTCATGAAGTTTTCTGAAAATTGTGAAGATGGAACGAAATACAGGCTTCACATAATATAAAATCATATAACATAAGTAACATTGAGTAACATAGCAAAACAGGGAATTTGCTGGAACTTTCATTTTATACTGCTCGACTTGTAGCCACAAGTTAGGACACCCAAGGGTTTATTTAATATGTCTTGGGTTTGGTAGAAAAAAAAAATTTTGTATATATAAGCTTGGTCTATTTGTATTTTTTAGTTGTTTGCCATCTTGTAGCTGTTGACACCTGTTAACTTGGTGTAAAAGGGAAGTACTGTAAGAGGTAGGGTATTTTGCAGAGAAGGGTAATGTGAAAAAGTTATTTATTGACTGGTGATGTAATTGTCGGTTTTTTGGGCACCTTCGTCGTAGGTCCAATGGGATGTACCCAGTGTGTAGGTCATTCTCATCGTTGTTCCAAAGGAGTGTACCAGTAGTATGTTTTGGTACCTTCTGGGACATGGAGTCGGTGTGAGGAGCCCACCCGAGTGAGTAGCCCCCCGCCATGTTGTGACATCAAGGCCCCGGCCATCATCTTGGGTGACCTTAACCTTTAACAGTGACCTTGACCTTAGGTGTCAAATTACAGAAATTTTCCAAAACTTCAAAAATTAAAAAAAAAAAAAAAAAAATTCAAATTTCAAAAAATTTCAAAAATTTAAAAAATCTAAAAAATTTTCAAAAAATTACCAAAAATTCTGAAATAAACATTACCTCTAGCTTGTTTCCGGACGCCTTCTTGCGTCCAACCGCCATCTTGGGGTTTCTTCCGAAAATTTTTTGATTTCACATTCCATTGTATTCAATAAAAACATTTTAATAAAATTCATTTAATAAAAAATGTTTTAATAAAAAATGTTTTCATAAAAAACTTTAATAAAAAAACTTTATGCATAAAAATTATTTAATTAAATCAACTACCGACACATCTTAACCGGACGAGCTCCATCGACACACTCACTCCCCCTACCACTTTTTACGTGCATATATAAATGTATCCCCACTCCCATACCCTACCCAGCAAGCATTTTAACTGGCTGTTAGTCACGTGATGAATTTTCCCCCCTACTTTCCCCTGTCACCGACACTCATGCTATAACCCGCTCAAACTACCACACACCTTCCACCCCCCTCTCCCAACTTTACCCCCACTTTCTTACCCATCGTCTAAACATTATTTCCCTTATAATTCTCACTAAAACAGCATGACATCTATGTCTCCATATAATAGCTAGTCGACTGTACGTAGTAACGACCATCGATTGAGACTACTTATTGTTAAACAATTTCAAAATTATCGGTTTTTCTAAATACTATAATAACAATTTCAAAACTTTATTTAAATATCATTAATGAAAACCACTTAAACATGACTTCATTCTTAGGTGTATCCGATCTATTCCCTATAAAATCAATCAATCAATTATTAAAAAAAACATTTTTGATGAATATTTTTTATAACTACACTGACATTATCTCCTACAGAACTTCACCGTCTACACTCACAATCCTACGAAATAAGCGACATTTATTTAAATTTCCGATAAAATTAATCATTCGTGTTGAAAATAACATATTTTTCAGGACACTTACATATGCAAGACTCTTTGACTACTTTCTAACATGGCGTACACCACCCCATTGAAGAAACAAACGTACAATTTCACATTCATACTACTTATGCTAAACATACAACCCCCACCCCTCAATACCCTCTCTCAACTGTACTTTCACTCTCCATTAGTCCTGCCAGAGCCTGTCCGAACTGTTCATTACACTCTTCTACAATACATATACGCAGATATGACTTTCCCCTGCATAGCGAACAGTAACAGATACACGACATCTCGCAGCCATGAAAATAGCATCATTAAATTTCATATCACTGGCCTGCTTCCATACCAGAACAGCTACTTCAGTTTCATACATTAATATTTATAATTCTATCTTTACTTTTTACACGAAAAAAGTATTTAAATCGTTACATTTATTCTCATCAAACACCCAAGTTAAATAAAAACTCTGTTTTCCTAATTATAAAAATGTATGTACATTCAATATATAATCAACTACTTGTAAAATAAACACCGTATCCCTTGAAAATATAGTCAATCTCCACTTTAAAAAATTCAAAACCATGTTGATATATTACCTGATTAAGAAACAAAAAACCCTAGTTTAGTGTTCTCATCAACTTCGTGTCGTCACAATTCAAACTAAGACATTGTAACAGAAGCATCATCCATGCTTCGTTGACTCGGTCACATATATTACCAGTTTTGACAAGGAAGTCCCATGCGCCGTCATAGTCATTGTCATGTAGGTAGTTATCACCGGTGAAGATACCGCCAACAGAGGTGAAGCTACCGCAGTGCTAGTCGAAGTTGTTCAACACGAGCACACATCTCATCATAACTTATTCACTGATGTAGATAAAATTCTGATTCACTGCTACCAGT
>PNEQ01000027.1:13395-29192 GCA_003012365.1 Medauroidea extradentata
AATGGCAAGGATGTAGTTCGACAACAGTTACACCGGTGCGTCATCTGCTTTCGTTGCAGACCTAGCCCAGTAGTTCCCAGGATGGGGAACCTTCCTTCAGCACGTGTCACGCAGGCAAAACCCTTCCTCAAGACCGGCGTAGATTATGCTGGGCCCTTTACCATCACCATGGCTCGAGTTCGAAGGCCACGAACAACCCATGCATACCTGTGTTTATTTGTGTGTTTCACGTCAAAGGCCTTACATCTTGAACTGGTTTCTGATTTGTCCACTGAGGCGTTTCTCGCTGCCTTTCGTAGGTTTGTGGCCCGCCGCGGCCTATGCACTGATTTATTTAGCGATTGCGGGACTAACTTTGTAGGTGCCAATCATCAGCTGAGAGACTTGAAAACTTTTGTTGAAAACTCTTCGAACCGGTCGGCAATTTCCAGTGCATTGTGTGACCAGGGAATAACTTGGCACTTCAACCCCCCTGGTGCACCCCAATTTGGTGGACTTTGGGAGGCTGGGGTTAAATCAGTCAAGACCCACTTAGCCAAGGTCATAGGCAGCCAGATATTGACATACGAAGAGTTTTTTACTGTGCTCACACAGATTGAAGCAGTCCTGAACTCACGGCCACTGACCCCATTGTCCACAGATTCAAGCGATCTTGCTGCCTTAACACCCAGTCACTTTCTAACCTTTGGACCAGCAAACAGTCTACCCGAAGAATACCTGACAGCAGTGCCTCTCAATCGTTTGTCTAGATGGCAGGTCTTACAACAAGCTCATCAGTGTTTTTGGCGCAGATGGCATACTGACTATTTGCACCAGCTGCAAGTGCGTGCTAAATGGCATACAAACACAGCAAACATCGAGCCAGATACCATGGCGTTAATCCGAGATCCCAACCTACCTCCCCTTCGTTGGAAACTGGGCAGAGTTGTTCGTACCTTCCCAGGTGAAGATGGTGTAGTTCGCGTGGCTCAGATACGTACAAGTCAAGGACTGGTAACTAGACCAGTTGCCAAGTTGTCCCCTTTGCCTCAAAACTGAGTTAGATATAAGCTATTTCTGGTGGGCGGGATGTTGGGACCTGTCAGCTTTGTACTTAGGTTGTTGTTGTTGTTTGTGAACTGAACTTTATTGACTGTCTCTTGTGTGACTCTTACCCGGAACTTAGCTTTTTTTTTTCTTGTGGGCTCGAGGAGCCTAGCGAGCAAGATGGCGACCTAGCCATAGTTAAAAAAACGTGTGGTGTTATCGGTGCGTACGGACGTGTTTACGCAGTGTATGTTCGACGGAACATTATCAATCGTAAAATCTAACGACTATAGTAATAGTGTCCAGCCGATGAGTTTACCCCTTCTTCCCTGCATCGTGTCCAACCACGTCAGAAATTTGTTGTCCGTTCGTAACGTGAACTGTCTTCCTTCTAGGTGAGGGTGGTACTTACGAAGAGCCCAAACTACCGCCAGGCACTCCCGCTCGTTGCTGTTATCGCGACGTTCTGCTTCTCTGAACTTGGCACTACTGTAATTGATAACGAGTCGTGACCCGTCGTCAGCTAACTGGTATAGGACGGCGCAGGAACCTTCCGTGCTGGCATCGATCTGGACGTAGAGGCGCTTCTCAGGGTTGATGCGAGACAAAGCATGACACTGGGTGAACTGCGATTTCAACTCTTCAAATGCCTTCTGGGTACGTTCGTTCCAGGCATATTTTCTTTTTACAGACAACAAGTCGGTGAGAGGGGCGGCGATTGTAGCGAAGTGCGGTATGTAGTTCAACCAGTTCGTTTATCCAATGAACCGTTGCATTTGTTTCCTGGTTGATGGAAATGTTTTGTTGGCAATTTTGTCCAGGTGTTCGGGATGGGCGTAGTTACCATCCGGCCGGATCATATGCCCCAGGAAGTCGACGGAGGTTCTACCGATGAGGCACTTCTGGGGGGAGACGACAAGTTGGTGCACTGCCAGTCGTTCTAACACTAAACTCAGATGGCGTACATGGTCCTCCCATGTCTGGGACCAGACGATGACGTCGTCGAGGTACGCTGCGACAAACTCCCTGATGTACCCCTCTAGCACCTGCGTCATCATGTACTGGAAGGTTGAGGGAGCGCACTTCAGCCCGAATGGCATCTTCCGAAACTGAAAGCGGCGTCCATCTGGTGTCGTAAAGGCTGTCTTCTTTCGGTCTTCTGGATGTACCGGTACTTGCAAATAACCTGACTTTAAGTCTAACGTCGAGAACACTCGGCCATCAGCCAGTCCTGCCAAGGTCTCATCAATACTGATCCGTGGTGGAGGGGCACTCTGTCACCAGGTTCAGAGGACGGAAATCAGCACAAAAGCGCAGTGTCCCATCCTTTTTCGGCACGAGTACAATGCGGGCATTATATTGACTGTTGGACGGTTCGATTACACCCTCCTTTAGCATCTCGGCGACTTGCTCCCGGATGACTAGTTGTTCATGCATCCCGTAGCCTCTGGGACCAGTGTAGACTGGGTCTGGGTTAGGTGTCAGTATGGGGTGCTCAGCTGCTATGGTTGTCTGAATTAGGTCGGAGAAAGCGAAGACATCTCTCCGTTCATCCAACAGAGCTTGTATCGCTGTCCTGTATTCGGCTGGGACCTCATCCAGGTCGCCCAGGTGAATTGTGTGTTGGTTGGTATTCGGCCGCCGGACGACAGCATACACTGTTCTTCGTTCGCCGGCTCCCACGTGTACCCTCTTCGCTGCGACCTCTATCACTGCTGCTTGTAGCTGCAGCCATGGTTGCCTCAGCACGACGGGCTCTCCTAGGCCGTCCACGACCAAGGCTTCGACTCGAGACGTCTGGTCACATATCCTGATCGTCAGGTCGGTTACGCCCTGTGTGGCACTGTGCTTCCCTCTGGTGGCCAGCTGTAGCATGTAGGGTCCAGGTCGGATCTGTGATGGATTAACGAGTGTGGATGCGACGAACATATGGCTGGTGGCAGCATCAACTAATGCAGCAGTTGGTTGGTTGTTGACTTCAATCGGAATGCGGAGTTAGCTGATCCTCCTCGATGGTTAATTGTCCCAAAAATGGCTCTGAGTCGGTGTTGGTCGTGATCAGGTGTGTCTGCCGATTGACTGCTGGGAGGTCAGCATCTGGCCTGCCTCCCCGAATTAGGCGTTTTCCGACGGCGGGCATGTGGCATTCCTAACAGGACACTCCCGGAGCCAGTGAAACATGTGCACTAGGCAGGTGTGGCACTGTGACCGTCGAATGTCCTGTCGCGAGAGTTGTGGGGCGGACGCAGGGTCGGCCGACCGCGGCGCCTCAATCGTGTGTTGTTGTCTTCGACCCGTTGGTGTGCCGCTATCGTGCATATTTCTGGTGATGGGGGCTTCCTTGTCCGCCCATCCTAGTGTCTGTAATGGACGTCCCCTAAGTCGATTGACGGCACTGTTGGCGACGACTGCTCGACGAACGTATCCCTCCACACTTTCACCATTCACTTCTGCCAAAAATGGTTGGAGTTCAAGTCGCAGACGCAGGGTTATGTTGCTTAGTGCGTCCTCCGGCAGCGTGGTTGGATAGATGCGCCAGAACAGCTGGATTTTCGTGGCTATGAACGTCTCTGTCGACTCTGTGTCCTTTAGTCGTTCACTATAAAATCGCGCTTGACAGTCTGCTATAGCCTCTGCGGACCCAAACCGATACCGTAGGCCATTCGCGAACTCGTCCCATGTCATCGTTGTCGTGACAGCTCGATGCTCAGTCGTTGTGGCACTGGGGAAGGGGTGATAGGGTGGTAGGTTTGTAGTTTGTGATGTATGACCTTGTAGCAGGGGAGGGGGCCTCGATGACACACAAGTTGCGCAAGCGAACACGCCCTCACTGAACGTG
The DNA here is from genome assembly GCA_003012365.1 of Medauroidea extradentata. Classification (NCBI taxonomy): domain Eukaryota; kingdom Metazoa; phylum Arthropoda; class Insecta; order Phasmatodea; family Phasmatidae; genus Medauroidea; species Medauroidea extradentata. Next base: position 17,261 of record PNEQ01000027.1, read on the forward strand.
ACAAGTTCCGTGGGTTGCGAACATCGGTGGTGGCGTCTTGTTCGACAAGTCACACAAGTGGCCATCTCCTTCCCTTGTCTGTCACATGTTGGCGAGTCACATACTTCGGCCTGCCTTTTCGGGCTGTGGTCGATAAGCTTCTCTACTTTCACGCTCGGGTTCCCCTTCCGGTTCTCCATGGCACATGTGCAGCACTTTTGCAGTACTTCTCCGAAAAGTAAATCAGGGAAGGCTGGTAATCCACACCTAACACACTCCTTGCTGCTCATTGTGTGCTATGGTTCGATTTGTTTCTAGGTCTAGCTCAGTGTATTGTTTCCTGCTGTCGCTGACGTGCGGGCTGTGATGTAGCTGGCTAAACAATGCAACTGTAGTGATCCTGTGGTGAAGTTTCGTCTTCCAGTCCTTCTCTGCGTAGGTTGTACATCGATTTGCACTGCGATATTCACGCCAAAGCATTGGGCGCTATGACGCCGTGTCTGGTGAGAGTGAGGTAGGAAAGGAGCTGCGTTGGAATGCTCTGGGCGCCACCCGGTTAAGCCTGTAGCCGGGAACAGAGGCTCGATGGGTCGTGGTCTGTTCGTGCCGGCGTGCCCCTCTCTCACCTGGCGAGTCGGAACAGCTGCATATCGAGAAAAGCAGGGAGGACCTGGAGAAAATACACCTTACATGGACACTTTTGGGGCGGTTCACACCCCCATACCCTAGGGCCTTAGGTGAACCAGTACCAAATGGCAAAACAAAGTAAAACACTGGCCCGGATTGTTACACACGCACGATACGTTTCTCGCTGAAAGAATCAGAGTCCCGAAGCGCACCACGCCTCTCTCGTTCCGTCCATCGCGGCCGCTGCTTCCAGACTGCCCACTTCATGCGCCGGAAGAGGGAGGGGGCGGCGAAGCCACGTGTCCTGCACTGGCAGATGGCTGCACGGCGGCCGGGATGGCAGGTGTCGCACATCAGTGTCAAGTTCACACACGCCCTGCCGCCGTCACTGATCCGCCACACACACTCAAGTACCACACTTCTGCCATTACGAACTAGCGCACACTTGCCACTGACACGCTCGGCGAACACCTGCTGCGACCAGGCGTAACTCCACCTGGCCTGTGGCCTGGTACGACGACAAAACATACTAGACAGGGCCTTTATTTAAACAGGCAGGGAAAATTGGATTTAGTAAATAAACTCATGGAAGTTATAAAAGAGTCTCATAATGTAGAATCATCATTAGAACATGAAATATGACTAAAAATAGTAATATAAATAATGAGTCTGATAACATATCATTTTCAATATTGCACCAAAACATTCAAAGTGTAAGACGAAAAACTCTTCAATTATCAGTTTTTCTTGATGGTTTGAAAAATGAGGTCGATGTTCTATGTTTGACTGAACATTGGCTGAAAGATGATGCAGAATATCATTATATACCTGTAAAGGGCTTTGTGCTAGCTCCTATATTCTGTAGAAATGATAACATTTTTTTTTAATAATAATGTTTAACCTCGCAATTGGGCTACCGCCCGATGGCGAGTGAACTCTGCTCTATCCCTACACTACAAACCCTCCAGACCTCTTCTTAACCTCCCAGCCCCCTTCACGGTCACCAACTCCTCCCGCAGGCCATTCCACTCCCGTACCGTTCTCACAAGCATTGTTTGTTTACCCCTCTCAGTCCTTCTCCAAACCCTCTCAATCTTCTCACTATTGGTTCCTCTCCCCTTAAATGTTCCCTTACTCAACTTGCAGGCCAACCTTTCCCACCCACCCTCTCCATTCACCATCCTGTACATCGTGACCAGTCTTTCGATTTTTCTCCTATCTCTCAATGGTTTCCAACCCAATTCCTTCATCATCACTGTGGGACTAAAGTTCCTTTCCTCCTCCCCATCCTGTCCCTGCCTTTTCCATTTATTCATCACCCACCTCGCAGCCCTTCTCTGAACCTTCTCCAGCTCTTGCACCTCCACCTCCACATATGGATCCCATTCCGCGGCAGCATATTCCAACATGGGTCGAACCATTGTACAATAAGCCTTTTCCTTCACTTTACAACTAACTCCCTTCAACACCCTTCCCAGCAAGCCTAATGCTCTTCTTCCCTTCTTAACTATTCTCTCTACCTGCTTTGTCCACCTCAGATCGGCCTGCAGCATGACCCCTAAGTATTTATACTCTGTAGCATCCTCTATCTCCTGCCCATCCCACCTGTATATGTCTTTACTCACCACTTTCTTCTTCGTAAACCTAACCAACTTGGTCTTTCGCACATTAATTTTCATTTCGTTAACCCTAGTCCACGACCACAGCCTATCAATATCCGCCTGCAAGTTGTTTCTGCTGCCTACCTCTGAGTACAACACACAGTCATCTGCAAACAATCTAATTTTGCAAGAATTACATAAATACCTCACAATTTTGTGATACTACTAAAAAAAATAAATTTTAATTGTAGTTCAATTAAAATAAATGATACATATTTATTCTTGTACCCAGTTATCGCAGATGAGATAAAGAGAATAATAGGTGGATTAAAGAATAAAACATCCCATGGGTATGATAACTTGTCAATGGAACTTATAAAAAATTGTAGAAACTACCTAATAGAGCCATTATTATATATTTTTAACAAATCTTTAGAAACAGGGATGTTTCCAGATAGACTTAAGGTCGGCAGGGTGATCCCACGTTATAAAAAAGGACCAAGAATTGAAATCACAAATTATAGACCAATTTCTCTTTTGCCAGCAATATCTAAAATATTGGAAATAATAATGAAAACCAAATTAGTATCATTTATTAAAAAGCATAACATATTAAATAAAACTCAGTTTGGCTATACAAAAGGTGTCTCAACAATACATGCTATACATAAATTACTTACAGATATAATAATGGCACTTGAAATGAGACAGCAAACATTAGGTCTGTTTTGTGACCTAAGGCATTCGATTGTGTGAATAATGAGCTGCTCTTAATCAAATTAGAACATATTGGAGTAAGGGGCACAGCAAATGAATGGTTTGGATCTATGAAACGAAAACAATTTGTCGAAATTAGCAACAATGTTGGTAAGGCTACATCTAAACTTTGTGATATACAAATAGGTGTTCCACAGGGCTCTATACTGGGACCAATTCTTTTTTAAATTTATATAAATGATCTACCTAATTGTCTGGAAGGTAATCCTAGCTCTCAATTCACACTTTTTGTAGATGACACCAGTTTAATATCCAGTAGGAAACAAATGTGGCTGTCGGAAAAATTTAAGCTATTCATGGTTTACTGACAATGGATTGTTATTAAATTTTACAAAAACAAATTTAATATGTTTCGAATTAAGAAAAAATTTAAATGAAATTGATCCACTCAGCATTCAGATTGGTAACACAATTATTGAAAGAGTAAATCATACCAAATTTCTCGGTGTTCAATTGGACAATAATCTAGAGTGGAAAACTCATATAAATGCTACTAGAAAAAAATATCATCAAGTTACTGTGCATTGTGCATATTAAAGGACATCTTAAAACACAAAACTTTAAAAATTGTATATTTCTCATTTATTGAATCAATAATAAGATATGGTCTTATTTTCTGGGGATCATATACTTATGCTAAGAGTATTTTCATTTGTCAAAGCGTGCCCTTAGAATCAAATGCAATTCACATCATCGCTCTAGTTGTAAACAGTTATTTATAACAGAAGGTATCTTAACTTTTCCATCATTATATATATGTGTTAAGATTTATACACATCAATAAGCCTTTCAAAATAAACAGTGATGTGCATATGTATGACACGTGTTATACATATGCACATCTAGTACTCGACAAATAAATAGTTATAGAGTAAATTACTACTAAATTATATGAAAAGAGTGTCTTATTATGGGTTTTAAATAATAAGTTGTCAAATTAGTTTCATAATATAAGTAGGCCTACTTATCAATTAAATAATCATATCAAATCAATTTTAGTTAAAAATGCCTTCTATAGTGTGAAGGATTTTATAGATTTTATGGATACAAATAATACGTGATTTAAATTCATCACAGAATTTTAACTTGTATATTTATATTGTTTAAATGTAGGACATTTGCTATGTGGATTTAGTATGTATTTTATGTAACTGAAATGTTAATTCTAAATCAAAAATTTAATATTCATGAGTAAAGATTACTGATGTAAAGTGCAAATTTTAAAAATATGCAATTATTGTGATTTTAAATTGTACTATGACTACTTAAATATCCCTTGTATACTTGACAATAAATGGGATCAAGAGAAGGTTAAATAAATGAAATGAAATTGTGACGTGATATAGGGCCCGTTCAAGTGCGTTTGTCAAGGTGTTTTACTTGAAAGTTAAAGTAATGTGAATGTAATGGCATCACAGTATTTGATGGCATCGTAATCCAGACCTTAATTCATAGCAACGGAAACGTAAAGTAAATTGTAAAATGTTAAATCAATTGTCTATAGGCCGGTAAAACAAACCTCAAACCCGCGCTTCAAATACGCCGCCGAGGCCGAACATTCACGACAATTACCGAACCTTGTGAAGGTCAAGCGATTACCGTGCGGCAAGTACTTGAGCACTTGTTTACCGCTAGGCTAGACTCCTATCCTGTTGGAAGTTGAGTTGCACGGCGCCGGCGAGTGCGCTGTTGAAGTCCATTTACGTTTGTATCTTCAGCGCTGTTAGGATGTCGACTGTCGGAAAGGTGACAGTTTATTTTTACTTTTTATATAATTCTACTAGCACCTGTTTATTTATAGAGGCTGTTTAGATAAAATATTTAGTGTTTTAGGTTACGTACAATAATTGTTTGTAATGTCTCTGTTATTATTTCGTATTGAAATGTTTTATCGTTTGAAGTTATCTGTCTGCTCAAAACCAAATAACTGAGCATAAATTGCCAAAGCGTTAATCATCTTCGCTTTGAAGGTTAAACATTTTATATTAGCCCAATATCTTTGCTTACAACTCGTCATAAATCTTCGTGTCTCAAATGTCTGCAAAAAAACAACAATCATGTGAACTCAAGTAACTTAAAGTGGGCATAATAATAGGCTCGTAGACAGTAAAATGTATTTATTTTTATTGTAATTCTACTTTTAAAGACGGGAGAGCTGCCTTGCACTTTCGTGTAGTACATTTTTTAAGATTACAAGCATATTGTTTGTCGGGCATGAAGCGTCATTAACCTTGAAATTTTATCAATTTATGACATGCAGAAATGTGAGTGAGCATTTTACTCGTATCAACAGTAGCGATCAGAAAATTAGAGGAGCTCGTGTATTAGTTTGTGGTTACATCATTCAGCCCTGTTTGTGTGGAAATATAAGCCTAATGAAATATTTTGCACAGTGCCTGTAATAGTTAATTGTAAAACTATGTGTGAGAAACCCTCGCACATGAGCAATAGTATAGTGCTGTGTGGCTTGTCTACTATTGACGGGTTAATATTCTTATGTGGATTGCAGGCTTTTGCAGTCATTAGTGTTACCCAAACTGATCCTGTTTTCTACCTAGTGATGTTAGCTGTATCGTCTGTTGAATCGTCAAAGAAACAACATGCGACGCAGTTCAGGTTCAGAAGCCGAGAACATAATCTTATTTAGGCCGTTTAGGGTAAAATTTCAATCCGGATTGAAGCTGGAGTGGACTGAGGAATCCAGATTGAAATTTTGCTATAAACACTTTGTTGTGAACTGAAGTAGGAGTGAAGCGAGATAATCCACTCTACTCGTTGAGGTGGACTGGAGTGAAGAATCTGGATTGAGATTTTACTGTGAACACAGACTGGACTGAAAAGAAAATGTGCAGGACAAGGTTGCCGCCATATTGTGTTGTTAGGTGTTGTGGTGTTGTGGTTAGGTTAGAAAAGAACAGAGAACACATAATTTAACAGAAAGCGTTAAAAGCAGGTATTTGTAAAGCTAATCTGCTTGTTATATAAAGCAAGTGGAACAAGACAAGTGGTGCATCTCATGAAGAAAAGCCTTATTTGGAGCAACTATTATTTTTTGCTTGTCATCTGTTCTCCGCTTCGTACTGTCGCCGATAGATAGCATTACTGTATTACGTTTTCAGTCCAGGTTGACTTCAACTTGGCTCTTGTTTACAGTTCAATCTGGATTGTAATATTTACTGTAAACACAGTTTGTCAATCCACTTCAGGTTCAATCTGGATTTAAGTTTTACCCTAAACGTAGTAATAGTTGGGCTGCATCCTAGTGGTATATTTACCTCTTGCAATGTCTCATCAAACTATTCATAAACTTTTCGAAGGTCGACTTGTCACAACACACCTTTACATTGAGCAACATTTATTGACAGTCATTAAGAAGCAAAGCTATCCGAACTTAAGATCAATTTTTTTAGGTTTATTTATTTTTTTCTTTAAACATAGTATAGCCTACATAATAGATAATATGTATTCTGAAAGTCAAACAAATCAGAGAAACAAATATCTGAATACTTCATAACATACTTATCCAGACATATACTGTATGCATTTAATTATCACCAGTGGTGTTAATCAATCCTAAAATAAACAATTTAATACCAGGCACAGTTAAGGTAAGGTAATTTGGTTTTATGTCTTGTTGACAGCGAGGTTATTAGAGACTGTGAGCCACAGCTTGGTACATACACAGGATCTGGGAGAGGAGCTGGTCGTGATCTTTGTCAAAGAACCATCCCAGCATTTGCCTGGAGCAATTTTGGGAAACCATTAAAACAAAAATCAGGACAGCTGAAGCCAGGCTTAGAACGCAGGTCTTCCCGAATGCAAGGCCAACATTTTACAGTTGTGCCACTTCACAGTTATGTTGGTGCTATGAAGGTAAAAATTCATGGAACATAATACAGACATGAATCACAACTAATAAGCACCACCTAACGTACCACAATAAATGAACAACACACAACCTACATGGAAATAGTAGCACACGTCAAGAAATATGTCAGAATCAGTCACAACAGCTAACGATATCTCCAAACATTTTTAAACATTGTACTGTAATACTGGGTTTTTTAATAACCTCTTGTAAACTTTTTTCTTTTCTTCCTTTCTTCTCCAAAACTTATGAGGTTTCATGTTGAACATGCAGTGGAAGTTTATTAAATAGTAGATTCTACTTTTGTCAGAGTTTGACATGCTGGGTAACAGAAAATATAATGTACACAACAGTACAAAATCAAATTTATTGCAAAACTTCAATGCAGTTGTAAATTTTACACAAATATTTTGACATTTCTTTAATGTAACTGTACCCAATAAGTGTTTATAAAAGCAAAGGTGTGCTTGGTGTAGAAGGCGAGTATCAATCGTTTTTCTTTAAAACTGCACGTAAATCTGCAAGTTGTAACATTATGTACTATGTCTAGTATTTAGCAGATACCTGTACAACTTTTGTGACATCACACACATACTTTATTGGGATTACAATAATAATAATAATAATAATAAATTTGTTACACTCGCAGTTGTGCTAAGGCTCGGTGGCAAGCAGTCTCCTGCCCGTCCCTACAGTACCAATCCTCCAGTCCTTTCCTAGACCTTCCAAACCCCTCACACTGACCAACTTCTCCTGCAGTGTATTACACTCCCTCACCAGTATTGACTGTCTACCCCTCTCCGTTTTCCTCCACACCCTCTAAATCTTCTCACTGTTTCCTTTTCCTGTAAAAGTTCCCTTAGTTTGCAGACTAAACATGGCAGGTGTGTGACTTCAAGGAGCATGTTGTGTACAGCGTGTCTTCAAATATCTAGGTCTACCATATCACATAATAGTGTAAAAGCTTTATGGAATTAGAAGGTTGTTACCCGTAGTTTTTGTCGATAGGTGTCAATCTTAGGTACTGTTTTTTTTTTGTTTTTATGGTTTAACATATTTATGAAGTGTAAACGTTATTTCAGAAATATTATTAAAGTAAGTTAAAAAAGTTTGGGATTGACCAGACATAATTTCTTTATATAGCAGAGTAGTTTAAATAATATAATAGTCACTTAAGATTATTGACTGGAAATGAAGATTACAAGCAATTATTGTCTCATGAGAATGAACTTGATGGAATTATGCAGACTGGAACCAGTCCACTAAGTAATTTATTTTGAGATAATCACACCAAGTAGGAGGAGGTACGAAGCATATCCTAGACAAAGTACGGTAACAAGTTTTAAATGATATTGTATGGACCTAATAGGCATTAATCTTGAATATCTCAGCTCTAGTAATTTGTGGATTGGTTCCCTTCTGCATAACTCAATCCAACTAGCCTAAGTAATTATTTACAATTAAATTCCAATTTCTGACAACAAATAGTGATGTATATATTAATTGAAAAATAACTGTTGACAACACGAGTCTCTAGGATTAAGACAACTATTTTTTTTGGTATGACTTTTTTTCTGAAGAAAAAATATTTTGCCACTATTGGCTGCCAAAGCCCAAAACGTAATGCCATAAGACTTAATTGAATGAGCATATGAAAAGTATATTAATTACTAAAACATGTAGACAAGGTGATGCACAAGTACTTACACAATTAATACTTACATGTGCCAGAACATAAACAACAGATGGACAAGACACATTTTTCGTGCTGTGTCCATCTGTGTATTGTGTACTGCCACCTGCAAGTACTGATTGTGTAAGTACTTGCGCTTCACTGTTTACATGTTTTAGTAATTAGTAGCCTAGCTGCCGTTTCTTGCTTTTTCTTTGTTTACAAGAGAATAGCCTATTAATGTGAGTACGTCAAGTAAAACCCACAGCTGCTAGGCTTCGAATTGTAAAACCCAAGCAGTACTAAACTTTTTAGACAAATTCATAACATACACTTTCCAATTTAGACAATCTTCTAACTAATACTGAAACTTTTTGTCATATCATTTTTTAAAATCATAAACTTTTCATCATATCATTTTTTAAAATCATCTGTGCATTACTACTATGGTCGGTAGTGAAATTGACATCTGAGCTTCCTAGTCCTGTTATCAGGAGGTGAGGGCGAAGAGAAACTGATGTCCTACTGTCTGCAGTGCAGCTGCCAGGTTGATACTAGCAGAACGAAACAGGGAAACTCGTTCGGCGCGTTCTGTCATATACTACATACTTGTAACATATTTGTGAGTTGCAACAGTTGATCTCTGGAATATGTATATATTTTTCAGGATAGGCGAAAACTATCTTAAGCTGTCAGGTTTTAAGTTTGTCGTATAAAATATATATTTAAGGTTTCAACAAGTTATTCAGTTTGCTGAAGTTGATAAAAATGTTGTTAATTTGGTATGGTGAGGCAAGAGAGTTTTACTGCTCTTTAACAACAAGATTTTAAGAGCCAATGAGGATGAAGGGGCAACACAACATCCGTGGCAGAGACGAGATTCGAACCCAGGACCTCTCGCACCGCAAACCAGTACCTAACCGACTACGCTACGGAGGCCGGCTATGTTAATTCAGTAACTAGCGAAAACAACACAGAATTTTGTTTTAAAAAATGGAACTACATAGTTAAAACTGTTTGGCCAGAATAATTTTACGACATTGGATCGGCTACTGTTTGGGTTTAAACATATAATTCTCACAAAAATCTCTAGAAATAAATTGTCGCTTCTCACTGAAATTAACATGTAGGTCCTTGTGTTTTCTTTGCATTAGCTTTATGACAGAAATATCACTTGGTTGTTGTTGTTGTTCACATTGGAGTTAGATTTCACGTCAGTCGTTTAGGCCCTACAGGACTAAAAAACATTTATGACATTTTAAACATGCTTGCTTGGGTATGGCTTTTTGCTTTAGTGTATCTATTAATGTTTATTTATTATAAATGTAAATAAAATTCTCGTTCTAATTCAATTTTGGCATGTGTGTAATCTTGCGCGTATATTAAAAATATGGTACGTTGGTGCAACTTTGGATAAAAATTAACTTTTTTTTTAAGTTGGTTAGTTACCATTTTAAAAACCATTTAGTGTGGCATTGGTAACAAATCACATTTTGTAAAGATATTTGTCATGATAGTAATATAGATGTCCCAATACAGTGAGCCTCCAATGATAAAACCTTATGTCTAAAGATAAAAATTAACTCTGCCAGACACAATAAGAAGGCAGCCACATTGCCATTACAAATAGATGTGTGTTGCAGAGGTTAACAATTTTTATACTTGTGAAGAATTTAATTAATTAGTTTATTGAAACATTTTAGTTCGTAAAAACATTGCTATAATTGGTTGGTTTCTATCGTAAGTTTATTTAAAACGATGGTAGATTGCATAACACCCCCCCCCCCCCAAATGACGCTCCTGGTTTGATATGCCATGGAATGAGCCAGAGTACGAACACATACCAGCAGATCCTGAAGGTAATATTCAGACAGTTTGTAGCAGTTACTTTGCAAGAGACGGTTACACCGAACACAAGAGAGCAATTAGAGCTGTTAGTTTGGAAGCATAGTCTAATTTGTTGAACCAACATGTATGTGTAAGTCCTGCGCGAACATTGAAGGCTGGGAAGCCAGGTAACTGAATATTCGTAGTTGACCAATACCGTAAGAGACACAGTTTCTTTGTAAACTCTCTGCTGCCTTTCGTGTGGACAATTAACTAACAAGATCGGGGCACACAAGTGGGTGGAAGGAAAAAGTTCTGCAGTATGGGTTAATGTGAATAAACTCTAGCTGAACTAAGTTGACAGCTACATTTATTTCCCCTGTTGGAGTATGACTATTGTAAAAGTCCATTATACCAAATACTTATCCTTGAAAGGTAATTAACATTAGAAACAATACCAAAACTTACTCTTTCAGCATTTTGTTTGTTACGTTGTGTATGAGCTCAAGTCGGTGTGTAATGTGAGACTTGGGGGGGGGGGGTTGGGGATTACACGACGTCATCATGGCTTATTGCACCAGTATCGTCTATGGACCAATGATGTTAGTGATCCTACGTGTTTCGGTGCTACCCAGATTGAAATCTAATTAAACATTTTGCCACAGCATCTCATCATGACTTCCTTGAACTGCTAACTTGCTACTCCTAGACGTTTACGAAAACATAGTGGGTATAATCTACTCCCTAGCATTGGTCATGTGATAGAATATACTCAGTTGTTGGATGTTTGACAGTTTTTTCCCAGCATACAAAAACTCTAAAAAAGCTGAGTATTTCAGTCTCCAATTTGGCAGACGTGTATTGTTAGTCCAAGTTTGGACAGTGTAGAATATCCTTTTGAACTGGTAGGCCTACAATATGCACATATGTGGGAGGTTAGGGATAGAGTGAGTACGGGTCATTCCATGTCAAATCAACCAATGAGAGAATTATTTTAGAACTTAATGTCACGAATATAGGGGACATTCCATGTCAAATCAACTAAGTGAAAAAAAAAAAGATGTCATAGAATTTAATTATTTTTTGTTTAATGGTAGTATTACGAAATTAAATGAAAATGCCCTAGTTACAATTTTTTTGGACTGTTAGTTTCTGAGTTATGAATTTTTTAAATTTTAAGAAAATGATTAATTTTGTTGCATTTGGAAATCTTGTAATTGCTCTGGTTCGAGAACCGTTCAACATAGAGAGCTGAACTTAGTGTCATTTTGTTCATTTGATTATGGCGTTTCATAAAATATGTAACATCATTACATTACTAAAAAATATATTATCCCCAAAAACTTTAAAAAATATTTTTTTATATAACTCAAAATCGGAAGTTTTAATTTTTTCGAAAAAATTAAATTTTCTTCATACCTCCATTAACTAGGTGTATACCAAATTCCAAGATGGTATTCCAATGGTATCTTAGTTAAATTATTTTTTGTTTGTGTTAATGTAAGGTTAAAATGATTAGCCAAAAAGTCAAAACAGGAGATTGAACACTGACTCCTCTTCCATCTGAGAAATAAAGACAAT